>JANHGB010031582.1:0-37848 GCA_026283785.1 Coracopsis vasa
CATTTAGCCACCAGCAGGGCAGGAAGAGTCATCCAAATAGTAGGTATTAAAAGTAAGTAATCCTAAACATAAGCAACTGTATCACAGACACTCCAGAGTATACAGGACATGAGAGATGATCTTAACAACATGGGAAATAAGAGAATGCTGTGAGACCTATTTGACATGTGCACACAATTTAAAAATCTCTTCTTTTGAAGAAGTGAGAGTTGTATATTACTTCCAGATTGGGAGATAGGATAGGAAAACAATCAGTTTGAAATGATTATTTTTTTCAGCACAACTTCAATGAAGCAACCGTTAGCTGTAGAACTGACTCCCATACACTGTTCAGAAACAGACCCTTGAATTGAACTCAATGCAGGAAGAGGGTGCTGGGTGGCCTTGGGGTCAGATTCTAACATCTTTCAACAATGAAGTCAAAATCTAGTTCTCCCAAGTGAAGAGAAACCTCTGACAATAGACCATGATATGATGCTTTTAGTTGGATAGGCTAACTGTAAGTTCTTGTGCAGTTTGATTACTGGTCCTACAATGGCAAATGAAATGATAGTTTAACCTGGCAGCAATAAATTACGAAGAGTTAATTATCAAAGCTATCATTAAGTCTGTTTTTTCTTGTACCATTTGATGATTAAATTACAAATTCTCTATATTTTTTAATTAGGAAATTAAAACTCTACAGATGAAAAGTGTTGCCTTACTTTTTTTCATTGGTCAGGTGAGATAACTAGGTTTTCTACTCAATTTTAATCACAGAGTTCTTGTACTTCTTGATCTTGTGCTATGAATCAATTCAATATGCTATAGCATAGATTAATTCTTGTGAACATAACTAATAATATAGATTTTTTAATCATAAATATTATTTATTTTTATTTAAAAAGTGTGGAATTGAGCTAGTAGTCCAATAAAAAAAAAAACACATTTAAAAAAATGAATGTGAATCAAATATGTATTAAAATTAGGAGAAGGCAAGCATATAGCTTAAACCAATGTTTTAAGTAGGATTAACTTGTATCTAAACCCACAATTAATACATATGCCATCACGTACAATATGATGCAAATATGTTGAACATAATTCCTGATACACTTCCACATTCTAAGTAACACACAACTCCTCCATTTCTTCATAAAATTGCTACATTCAACAATGTGGTAGCAACTGTCTTACTAGTTTTATGATAAACATTTTCTTTAATAATAATTTTTTTCAGTAAAATTCAAATGTCCTTAAAGCTAGAACTGGAGGCGGTATAGTTGCTGTAACTGATTTTGCTGAGTTAAATTTGAGCTTCTAGTTAGAACTATGAAGAATATCTTTAGGATTTTGTTTTTACTTTCTTCTCATCATAGCATGTGTTACAGTTATGTAAGTCTCTTCTAGAAGTGTGTGCTCTACTACAGCTGCTGTTTCTCATGTATTTCTTTGATCACCTGAGCTATAAAACAGTGTGGCTGTTTCATGCTGCAATCAGTAGGAGATAATCCTGTCCAAGTAAAAATTCACTTTGTGTTTCTGATTTACTAATGTCTTGATTTCAACAAATAAAAGAATAACCTGGTTCAATATTCGTTGATTCTGCCTTTTTTTCTGTGTCTCTGTCTCCAGATTTCCCCAAGTTAGCTCAATATCATAATCATGTTGCAGACTTTTAGCTACTTTTCCTACTTGCTGCTGGATTAGTTTGTGACTGTTTTCCATGTTTAAATTCCAGACCTTTTTCAAGGCTACAATAAGTTTGAAATTATCATGTGAATGTGAAGTTTTAACTGAGCTGAGAGCCTGGAGCCCTTGGAATGCCTGCCAAGAGTGGTTAAAGTTGACTACAAAAGGAGACCTTTCAGATTTCAAGGGTTCTTATTCCTGACCTATCTGGTGTTATGCATGTCCTTTTTCATCACCAATTGTATTCAGCCATACTCCATTTTATAAGACTACATCAGCATGGTGACCTGACTGTTGACTCCCTTCTGTGAGTTACTTGAGATGCTCTTTTCTTCCTGAGCTTGCTGTTGTCTCTTGATACCTTGCTGCTGCTTAGGAAGGAATTAATTCTGAAGAAAGAAATGAAGTAAGAAAAGAACAGTGAATATTAAGAGTGAGTTGGATCAGACAAGCTATGTGCAATCAGACTAAACAGCCAAGAATAGAAACTGAACCCTGATTATTCTATGATTCTATGATAGATGAAAGCTTGCCAGATAGAAGAGGAAAAAGGGCCAGAGGCTTGGGAGTGCTTGGCTTGTTTTTACACCTGCCCTGTCCCCCACACTTTCTTCTGTTATTTTTTATTTTCACATGCATTGCAAATTTTTAGCTTGTTTTGCACGAAAAGTAGAAGTGCCAGCACTCTGGGGGTGGTGGCGTGTGTGTGTATGTTGTTCTCTTTCCAGTTAGAGCAGAAGTGCAACACTTATATTGAGACCCTTGTTCTGAAATACTTGCAGAATAATTTTGCAGATTAAAGTGAGTTAGCCAGAACTATTGAGAAGGCTATAACCTTACTCATTTCAGTCTCCTGTACAATTTAAGACTGGCTCTAACTCTTGTCTTATTGCCAGTGTTGTACATACATACATATGGGTGAAAGAAGATTTATATTCATCTTACAGTGTAATATGTAAGCCCTGCATGTGTGGGTGTATGTATATGATATATATATAATTTTAGAAAAGTCCCTGAGAGAATCTTTTTTGTAAGATCCCTCTAGGGGAAGAAGACATTTTACTCACAACATTAATTGTCTCTGCAGTTCTGTTTTATTTTTCCTTATTTCTGTCAAAAATATAATGCTGCCATGATTTAGAGCAAGCCTTATGAGACCTTTGAGGACACTCTTCCTTCTCAAAAATTTTAATGTGGCCCTTCAGTAGTTAATGACAATTTCATTTGTTATTCTCCACTTTAACACAGACCAAGAAAAGGCCATATAATTGCTCCTGGACTGTTATGATCTCTTAACCTGAATGTCATGATATGGTGTGTCATGTTAAGGAAAGGCTTCTTGGACATCTCTGTAGAGACCGGCTGTTTTTTCATGGGAAGCTCTTACTGCTAGCTGCTTTTTGGTTCCTTGGACTTGTTCCAGATTACTGGTTACTCATCACCATCCTGTGTTTATTAAAATATTACAAACAAAAGATACTCTCTAAGAACCTTCTGGGGGTAGAACTTGCTGTTGAATTTGAACTGTGCTATAATCCTGCAAAATATGTGCTTTTGTGCAGGTAATGGCCAGATGCAAGGGAAACTGCTTTACCTATGGTGTGTTTACCATTGCCAGGAACGGACAAGAGATATATGTGGAGAGCTAGAAGCCCTGAGGTAAATATGCCGCCTTTAAGGATAGTGGCGCCCCATGACACGTGTATGATTCAGGGTTCCCTCCCTGAAGTACAAAGTAGAACAACTCAGATAATGTGGGATGTATCTCAAAAAAATCCCCAACTTCTTATTGTAGTTTTAATGTTTATATTAATACAAGCATCTGAATTATGTGCAGACTTCAGATACAAATATTCTGATGTGCTTTGTGCACATACACAAACACGTATACCTGCACATGAGCCTAGCACATGTGAATCCTGCAGCATAGCTTTTCCTTCAGTGTGTATTTTCAGGATCCTTGATGAATTTTGGCATTTTGATCATGTGTCATACTTTTGTAGCTATGAATCTAGCTTCCCCTGAAAAACTCAACAGCCTTTTCGCAGTGTTATCTGGTCACACTGGGAGCAGATGGACAAGCCCTGTGGAGAAGAGACGTTATCCTCCACAGTTCTGCCAGAAGCACTGAAGTGACACTTGTTCTTTTATCAAGTATGAGCTGAGTGCACTGTCATCAGAGGATTCAGTAACGGACCAGAAATCAAAGGTCCAAATGTTTAAAAACAAAACAGATATTGGAATAATTTGTGTCTAGATCCAAGATCTCAGAAAGGTATAGTATAAAAATTACGTAACTAAAACAAAAAAAAGGGAAGAATTTTAATGGACTTAAATGTTCTTTATTGGTCTGTTAAATGTGACGCTAAGCAAGTAAAATGACTGCAGATAACAAATTAGTTTATAATCATTTGCATATGAGGATAAGCAGCTCAGTAACTTTGCTTTCAACCCGACTCACTTTCATTGTGCACACCTGCTGTAAAATGAAGCCCACAACATCTACTGCAACCACACAAGGAAGGAACCAGCAAAAGAAATCAATTGATAGAAGGGTCCTTTAGCTAAAGGTCAGACAAAATCGTACTAGAAACCTTAGGGATTCTTTCATGCAGTTACTAGGAGAAGTTGCCTTCTGAGCTGATGTTTACTACAGGTTTTATTCTGCCTCCGTTTACAACCTATGTAGGCTTCAGAGGTCCCTCAGAGTAAATTCCAAATGAAAGGTCTTTTCACTTTGTATATTTGTAATAATTTTACTCAGAAAAGTTGTGGGCTCTCAAGAGGTGATGAGACCACCACTGCAGTCAGATGTACTTGAAATAGCTTCAGTTGTATGGGTTTCTTTGAAATACTTCAATATTTTAAAAGCAGTTAGTCAAAAACATTGACTTTCTGTAACTCATTCATTAACTTCAGTTCTTCTTTTACACAACAAAATTCCTGCGGACTAATTGGGCGTTGGGTCACATCATATTCAGCTACATTTTCCTACGTTTAGTAAGCAAAGCAACTGAAATTTCCCAGCCCCTTTTCATTCTCCTCCCTCTTCACAAATGTATTCCTTTCCCAGTATTTAAATCATACATTTCCAGTGTGGAACATTTGTTTAATGCAGTAGGCTCTACATCTCTCATCATACAAATATATTTCCCTGTCTTGATAACTAAGAGTAGAACAGATGGACTAATAACTAGGCCACAAGAAGACGCCTGTGAATCAGATGGTAACAGTCTTACTGTAATGACTTTTTTGAGCCTCAGCGTTTTCTGGCATTTGATCACAATAGATTTTAGCTAAAAATGTCAGTAGTTTAAAACAAAGCTTTTTCATTAAAGAATTCTTGAGACAAAATTAAAAAAAATAGACTCCAGAATGGCAGACTTGAGAAAAAAATTGCCATTATTTTCACTAATTCCTTTGCCTTCAGAAAATGTTTAATAGGAATATAAATTACAGTACTGCTAAAATCTAGAAAACATACTGAGTTGTTCCTGATCTCACCTGAATACTTCTCTACAGAACTGAAGACATGCCAATTCGACTTGCCATGATATGTTGTATTTCTTAGACTTTGCTTCGAGATAACTTCTTATGTACCCCACCTTTTTGTCCCTTTGTTCTCCTGATTTTCTGGTAAGACTGTATCCTTTTCATAATACTAATAGAAGAGAGAGGAAGGAAACTTTTCTGGAACTGTTCGCTGAAGCACAGCCAAATGCACAATCACTATGTACATAATTTTCACTGAAATAAAAATATGAACTAGAGTTTTATAGACTCTTGCCTGAGTTCCTTTTGCTTTTAAAGGAATAAATATTCTATTATGTACAATGGGTCATACCATGTACTCTGCATTGATGCTTTTTCTTTTCTTTCTGATGACCATGTTCTTGCTACAGTCAGCATAGGGCATGAAAAAGGTGGGGAAAGACTATTCAATATAATACTGATGTGGGGCTGAGTTTATTATGTGTATAAGCTTGTTCCATCCATTCTTACTCCAACAAAACAGAAGCTAACACAAGCGGTCTTTTTCTGAATATATGGCACAAAATCAGTCTCCATGTGTGTGCGTTTGGACTTCAAGACTTTCTATATTTTATATGCTTCTCGCAGCTTGTATTTTCCTTACAGGGTATCCATACTGGATGGTAAAAAGTGAATTGTGGTTCTTTGCTTCCAGGCTAATAATTGGAGAAAAAATAATATAAGGCAAGCTCAAAGACATCTTTATGCTAAAGTCCATAACTGGAGGGTAATACAAATTTTGAAAGGCCATTTAGGTTGATGATGAATTAAGCAATTCAGCTTTTCATGATTTGTACATCTGTCCCCAGATGAAAACCTTAAGAACTCATAAACAATTACTGGACAAGCCTGTGGTTTTTGAATGTTGTGCAGACCTATCTCTAATTGGAATGGCCCACACTATTTTGTCATACAAATGACAAATGACTTAATATTATATTTATGCCCTTGTTCCTGGCACCAAAAATTGCAATTTTGCTAGAAAAAAATATGAAGTTGGTATTCAGGCTTTTTTTTTTTTCTTTAAGCAATCTTTCTACCTCTATGACTTCCTTTCATACCTCAGCAAGGCCTCTGTGCTAAGTTTTGAGTCAGTCTTCATCCTCAGAACAACATTTGGATTGCTCTTTTTAGTTGTGTTTTCCAAGATGCATATGGGATTTTTTTTTAGAGCTGCTTTATAGCAATTTGGTCTTTTTTTTTTTTCATGGAGTATACCAGGGACAAAACAGGTGACAGTGCAATGCAAGGACAGAGCAGGGATTAAAATAGAAGACAGTGTACTTAAGTCACTACTGAAAAAGTGTTTTTTTGACAGAGCCTCAGTGGCAGACCAGCTGATAATTGTTTAGGATATTTTTCCCCCTTTCAAGATGTGTCAGGGACAGTAGATAATGGTCCATGGTGAAACACACAAAAATAGAAAAGTACTGTTTGTCAGCTTTGGCTCCTCTCCGGAGAGTCCTGCTTTGGCTGCTCCCTGCAAAGTCCAGCTTTGGTTCCTACCTGGAAAGTTCAACTTCAGAACTCCCTGGAAAAGTCTCGACCCTTGGAGACCTTTCTAGATATTGCTGGCCACTTCTTCTGATGTAGGCTGACCCCCTGCGTCAGAGTGAGTGTGCATTTTTGTTAGTATAAAAGCCTGAGCCTCATGCGATGCGAGGTTGCAGAACCTCATACCACCTAGGCCAACGCTGCCTCCGTGGGGGACACCTACTAAGGGTGAACCTGCCACGGTGCACTGCGATGATGTTTCTTGGAGCTGGTTTCCTAATCGTCTTCACAGGGTCCTTGGGCTTGGTAAGATAAGCAAACATCAGAAAGTATCCTTTACTGTACCTGTTAATATATCTATATTTTCATATATTAATAAACTATTTGTGAGTTCTGTATTTGTGTCTCATTTCTTTCATCCGGAATGCTTGAAATCTGGAACACAAGTGAGTGTGAGCATTAAGAAGGAAGAAATTTAACTTTGCTTCTTGCAGATGTGTTGAGCATGTGCTACTGGAGGATGCTGAAAATGTTATTAGCTTCTACTGTGCTATGATACCGATAAATATGTTTCTAATGTTCTGTTTACCCCTCTATGACATTACATTAACAGATGATAGTGTTGTATTCCAGCAAATAAATATTTAAATATGTGTCTCTAAATACTCATACTAGACTGCTCACAATAGTATCAGAACACTTTACAAAGGCTGTTTCAAGTGAAGGTAATTAAGAAGGTAATTATTTTCAGTTCTGTCAAAATAAACTGCAATTTGGAATCTAGGTGAGTTTATTAAAAACTCATCACATTTTACTTTTGAAATTCTGTTTATTTGGCATTGCTCCCTTACTCAGTGATGTTTGCAGCTATTGTTGGGCTTGCATCACCCAGTTCAAGACAAAGCTCCTATTAGAGTGAGATTGATGGGCTGTTGAAAGCTGTTCATTAATTTCCCTATGGGGTAGTTTAGACCAGAGTCTGAAACTAAGAGCTATGTACTGCACCTGATAGCAGCCTGCTCTTCCCACAGATGAAACTGTGATAGTGAGTGCTTATCAAGGTCAGGTTTTTGTTAGGTTTTCATTTTATTGTAAATCTTTCAGACATGTCAGTCCTCATTGTTAAGTTCTCTGAGAGTATTATGTTTTATGTACAAAATATTTAATCCAGGATATTCAAATCAGTGATGTTAAAGTGGTGATGGAAAGTGGCACCAGGATGATTGTGAAAAGCCAGTATAATTCTACTGGAAGAAGATAGTAATTACTAATGAGTGTCTTCACTCAAGGTTAAAGATGGGGGATGGTTCATCTTACTGCAGTACAGCATTGCAATTTAGAGATTGAAAACCAGATAGTGCAAATTGAAAGTAGCTGCACATGCTGAGCTCTTCACTGATCTGACATCAAGATTTAGTAATTACAGTAGCTCTTAGTTGATCTAAGCCAAACAGGATTTTTTTTTTTTTCCCCTTATGTTTATTTTTCTGTTATGGAAAGGGGAGAAGACGACCCCAAAATTATAGTCTGAAATTTGTCTCCTGAAATGCTGACTGAAAACAGTGATAGTTGAAAGATGAATAACTGTGTTAGTTTTCATTTTGTTTTGAAAGGTATCTATTCTTATGTCCCTCATAACCTTCATCTCTAATGTATAAAAGCATTCTGATAACTGAAGACACATTCTGACAGCAGGACATCCTTTACAAACTGAAGAGACATCTGAAGATGTGACATGGGATACTGACTCCTTTCCTTATTCTATAAAGTAACAATCCTTAGCAGGACTTGGTTTGTAAAGATCAGAGATTTCTATGGGCTTCTGGAAAGGGCATATTTTTATTTGTACATAGTAAGCTAATTCTCTCCATGATAGAGCTATCATTATGTGTTTTGTCTACTGGCCTCATAAAAGGGTTGCTTTGTTCAGGATATGCTCTCACTCCTTTTCTCTGTCATTGTTTTGTGCTCTAAAAATGTATTAAAGTTTCAGCTTAAACTTTTTCCTATTCCCATAAAAGGTCAGGCAGCCAACTCCATTCTCTTCTTTGGTATAAGAGAAAAAGAGATATGGTAAAAACTTGGTGACTCATTTAGAGTGGCTCTAAGCTAAGCAAGGTAAGAATAGCAAGTGATAACTTCAGAGATTGCTTTTGCTCTTTCTTTTAATCTTTTTTGCCTTCCCAATCTGGGCCAAATGTAACTGAATGTGATATTGGTTGAGTTCAAGATGTTCAAATTTTCATAAATATATGTGTTATTTATTTTTATTCTGGACATGATTTCTACAATTCAAATGGGTATTATTAAAATGCAAGTGCATTTCAGTACTCATCCTCTGATCAGCTGAGTAAGGTATGTCACTTAAGGTAGTACGTTTATAGTAACAGTGACAGAAACAAGGCAAGACAAGATGCAAAAGCTATAAAGTATTCAGAGCTTGTCACAACTATTAAAGTACCCAACAGTTTCCAATAATCAAAGAAATGCATTTTATTTATAAGCAGAAATGAAAGAACCATCACTGTAGCACAAAGACAACTCTGGATAACTGGTTGCTATGCTATGATTAAAAAAATCCCAGCACTCTGGGGGACTTTTAAATTAACATCCTGTCTGATGCTAAATGTTCCAAGTACACCCAATTGTTCAGCCGATCCATAATAGTATACCACTGATCATAACAATAGGTGATGGCAATATAGTGGTACAGTGAGTGGTTAAAAGAAAGCCACCAGCTGTCAATTATTTTATTTAAATTTTCTAGCATTTATACTTCTGTTTGAGACTCTTAGAAACACAGCAATTAATTTTTCTTCTGCTTTTTTTTTTTGCTTTTCTTATTTGTCAAATTGTTTTCTCTC
The DNA here is from genome assembly GCA_026283785.1 of Coracopsis vasa. Taxonomy (NCBI): domain Eukaryota; kingdom Metazoa; phylum Chordata; class Aves; order Psittaciformes; family Psittacidae; genus Coracopsis; species Coracopsis vasa. Next base: position 9,561 of record JANHGB010031582.1, read on the forward strand.
ATCTCCTTCTAACTCCAAGTGCAACTGAATTTAACGTCATTCTGTTTCTTATGCATCCTTGTTTGTACAGAAAAATCACAGACTTTAAAAAAGTTTTTGTTAAAAAAAAAAAAGCTTTTACAAAGAAATGTTAAGCTCTTGCACATTGCTTTCTTGGTTATTCCAAAAGAGTTGTTATTTATTAATAATCTTAAATAATTTATCGCAATCTTAAAAGTTAACAATGTAAATTGTACTGCTAAAATTGCTAAATTTTGAAGAATGCATCATAGATTGACTGCAGTTGTAAAACATCAGGTTGCTCTAGAGTAAATGTATGTTCAGGATTCAACACTAAAGATGTTTTTTTGAGGTGATGACCTTACTAGGACTGCAGGACTTTAATGAATATAACTGGGGACACAAGTTTCTTTACTACTCCACAAATAACAGATTTTTCACACTGAAGTTCAGTAATTCTGGTTGTTGCTACTGTATGAATGCAGTGTAACAAAATTCTCACTGAAACAATTTGTACTGAATGAATGTCTTTACAAGAAAGGTCATGTGGCTCTTGTTTCTATGGAAGGAAATCATTGCTCCTGGATATATCCCAACACAATTAGAATTTTCCTCTTTTAACTGTTTGAAAATCCTGTTAAAAACTTTTGGCTGCATTCAGTTTTGCTTAGTTTTCTTCATTCTTATGCTGCTTATGACCTTAGTCTAACTAAACCTTACTCTTTAGTTACACGGATTACCTTACAGTGAATCCTAAACTAATTTCTCTCTTATTGGAAACCTCTTCTATCTGCATTTATGGGATGCTTCCTTATTTCTGCTGACATTCATTATCAAAATAATGCCTTATAGATGCAGATGTGGGTCTGCTTTGAGCACCACATACTTCCCACAGAAGAAAAAACTATACAGAATTAATTTCTTGAATCTATTTCTATAGACACTTCGGCTCCCTTCAGAAACTTAAGGCTTTCAGAGTATGGGAGGTATAGAGCCCAAACTTCTGTTTTCATTATGCAAAATTTAACTACCCAAGAAGTTGCTTGTCCTATTACTGTTTGAAAAGTTTTGAACCCTTGCTACACATCTGTTAAACATATTGGAATATTTGTTTTGAAGAAAACTTAGCCTGGTGGATAGTGGTTTGTAATGTAGGAAGTCAATTCTCTGATCTTCCTTGTTCAAGATATGCTCAGCTTCGCGTAAGAGGCTTGCATGTAGGTCTCTGCCATCTTTGATCCTGACTCTAAGAGCCTTTCTGTAAGGGTGTCATGGGGATCAGCTGACTGCTGCCAAATAACACATTCAGCACGGAAGGACCTTCAACAGCTGGGGTGCACACCTCTGCCCCTGTGAAAGAGCAATGCAGGCCCAAGTGTGGCATCTGGGGTCACCCAAAAGTCTCCATATATTGGGTGAAGATTTACTGGGACCTCACTTGTAACAGAAATTGCTCCATTTAATAACAGCAGGTATATTTTACAATGAGATTTGACTAAAAATGTGAAAATCTTCTTCTTCACAGGTGTAAAGTATTTCAGATTTCATTTTACATGTTGAGATCATGGATTCAGTGGGCTTGTTTGCGCGATTCCTTGCATTTATGGAACATTAGTTCCGTTTCTTGAAAACTAAGAACTTGTTTTACCATCTCCACTTTTTTCCATCCAATATTCCAAGGAATATTTGAACCTTAGACTTTAAAGTGAAAAGTGGCAAAGAAGATAAGCTAAGCAGTGTTTTGGTTTGGGTTTTTCTGGGGGATTTTTTTTTTTTTTCCAAAAAAGGATATGAACTATTAGTTTGTGTACAATATGGCTATCATTATTAGTGGACAAAAATCTTTTCAACAGAAATTGCAGCTGGGAAATAAATTTCTCTAAACACAACTATGGGCAGGTTCATCTAAACCAGCTTTGAGACTTGATTACTCCAACACATGAAAGCTCTGAAAATATTTCTGGGAAAAAAGTGATTAAGTTGCTGCTGAAATGTTTCCTTCAGTTGCACAAAAGCTTTTACTCAGATATTAACGGCCATAGCACTCATGTAGTTTACTGATAAAACATGCCTGTTGGTCATAACAAGTCTGTCAAGAAACACTATTTTTGTGAAATTAGTATTTGCCTCATCAAGCAAAACCATAACTCCATATTTGGTAAGCAAAGAGTATAGGATGGTACTCTGGTCTATATTTCAGTGAGGAGGGAATGGTGCAGATGCAGTTACCCTCTTTTCTCTGAAAAAAAAAAAAATGCTGGACTGATGGAGAAACAATGGCTCACACCTGTAAAGTGTAATGAGAGAAGCTTCTACACCAATTTTCTGAAACTTCTCTGAATTTGTAGGTGTCTGGCTTCATAGGAAATGCTAAGTTGCCAGCTTTTATGCTTAGGTCCAACAGTTCTTTTGAGGACAAAGTAGTGAGTTGGCCACATAGGCAGCCCACGCTCTTGCCACAAGAAATGGTAAATAATGTGAACTAATGACTTCAAAGATGGTGTTTGGTTCTAGGATGGCAGCAAAATATCAGTATCCTGTGTTCTAAGAGCAGATTCTAGGAGTAACCTTGTCATAAATTATCAGTAAATATGCCTAAAAAATGTGTAGACTTATTTGGATGAAAATTTCTGATCAATTGAAACAGGTTTTTTTTTTTGGAGGTGATTTAAATGTTTTTCTGATTCCTTTTTAACTTTGCCAAATATCTAAAATTTCTGTTATTTTGTTCTGCATTTCAGCACAATGTTTTCTTCAAAAAAATTATTTAATAACTAACTTGAACATTTTTTTTAGAAAGTCATTTAAGTTTGGGAGTCAAAGTTAAATGAAATGGTCTGAAATCCTGGAAGAACTTTTATATATGGATAGACTTATGGTCCACTGTAATGAGATTTCAATTCTCTATCTCTGTCTAGTGGCGGTATTTGAAAAACAAGCTTTCTTGATATGAATATTATTTCTTGTTGAATAGTAGCTGTAAGATCAGAGACCACTTAATGTTCTTTTTGTTTATTGTGTAATTCAGTGAACTACCTTCAACAGGGATGTTCTGAATGCCACGTAGTTTTATTTGATCCTGAAGACATACAGCCAGGATACTCTTAAGCAGGAGTTTAGTTAGACTAAAGAAAAAAGAATGTCCAGTGGAAATTACTCCTTATTTTCACTGTGATTTCAAACTATTTATACATATGCATACACATGCACATTCACATATACACTTGCATGTATACTAGCAGATGCACATAAAAAAATCTACTTTTAACTTTACATATATAAAAGTTTTTTATCTAGCATGATTGGCAGATAATTTGCATTTTGTTTTCTGCTAAATGGACCAATGATGTCCATCATTGAATAATTCTGTTGAGGCTATGATCAAAAAGAGAATTACAAGCAAGTAAATTTTCATAACAAAACAATGACAAAATAGACATATTGAAGAAATTAATATGTTGCTGTTTCCTTAACCCATATTGACCAGGGTGGGAGAAAAAGTGATATGAAATGAAAAATTTCTATGTATCAATTTCACACTTTTTGCCTTTGCACTTTGTACCTCTTAAATGTGAAAACATAGAACAGATGTCTTATGAATAATGTATATTTCATAACAGAAGCCAACTGTCACGTGTATTTTGATACTGAATAATTCATGGCTAATCTGCAACATCTGCAAAAAGACCGACCCACTTCTCAATGTAAGAGACACTTAGATATTGATATGACATGGAAGCTCAGAAAGCTAACTATATCCTGGGATCAAAAGAATTGTGACCAACAGGTTGAGGGAGGTGATTCCCCTCCTCTACTCTGCTCTCAGGAGACCTCAACTGTGGTAATTTGCCCAGCTTTGGGGACCCCAGCGTAAGAAGCTCATGTTGATACAAGTCCAGAGGAAGGCCACTAAGATGATCAGAGGGCTGGAGCACCTCTGCTATCAAGATAAGCTAATATAGTTGGTCTTTTTTCAGTCTGGAGAAGAGAAGGCTCAGGGAAACCTTAGAGCAGCCTTCCAGTACTTAAAGGAGCCTGCAAGAAATCAAGAAATCACTTAAATGGTATTGTGTGCATTTAGTTTACTACACTGGCAACCTCAACTGCTCTTGCCATAAGTACAATGGAACAGTTGAATTCACTAGGACATTAGACACATTTAAATTTTTCTTTTTTACATAGTAATGAGGATGGTTGATGGTATGCTCAGGCATGCAGTGACTTCATTAAGAGACATGGAATTTTAAAACCAGCAAATGACAGACAGACAAGACTTTTTTTATTCCGTATTTGCCTCTAAATATATTGTGAAGAAGTAGATCCCCACACACAGCTAAATGCCAGCAATGAAAGAAAAAACGATAATTTTTTTAACACAGAATGTAACTTGCAGTGCAAGCTGTACAGCAATTCAGGGTTAGATGGATTAATTAATTTATAGTGTGCACTTAATCAAATAGTTTTATATTCTAATGTAAAAAGTAACATAAAAAAGACAGTAAGACAAGGACTGACATGCGTATTAACTTTCCAGACAATGACCGCCACCTATAGCAAAGGCAATTTCTTTTAATTATATAGAGAATTCCATAAGATCCAGATTTTTGTTCTGAAATGGGACAAAGAATATGCTTACAGATTTTGGAAGCAACCTTTTTAGTTGCCAGCACTTTTGTAAAATTGAAATATTTCATTAACTTTTTGACATATAATACAAATAAAACCAGTTTTGAAATAAAAAAAGGTTTTTATTCTGAAAAGGGTGAGTACTGTATTTTTATATATTAAAAAGTGGATTTTTTTTTTCTTTCAAATCAAACTTTATTTTCTGTCTGATTTTCAACACCAACTATTCAATACTTGTTAATAGTAGCTCCTAATGACTCTTTAGATTGAAAAAATAAAAGCTTCTGAATTCTATCAGTCATTTGCCAAGATAGAAACAATGAGAAATAAATGCAGTGTTTCATTAAAGCTTTTAAGACCTAATTGCAAATAACAGTAGAAAACATCTACATAAACAAAAGAATTCTACTTTTGTGACTTGCAGAGATTGATTTTTGTTCACAGTCTTGTTTTAGTGAAAAATACTTGAACCAGGTGGCGGATCTTCTTTAACAGTCAAATAAGCTGTTGCAAAATAAACTGGTGAATAACTGTTAGGAAAATGAGATTGCTGAAGTAATGACTCATATATATCCAATGCACCTTTCTCCATTCTACAAATCTGATCCAAGTCTGAGAAAGAAGAAGATGTAGAGAGGATAAATGAAACAAATCCACTTAAGACTATAGAATATTAGTGGGACGATCCTAAATCCTTTAGTATTACTGTGATGGGATTTGCATTATCCCTGACAACTGTAGGTGGACAGAAGATAAATCAAACAAAAAGATGAATTATTCTAAGATAAAAACAGCTGTTATCGACATGGTTGAAAGTAGTTGCCAAAGCAATAAATATAAGCACAGAAGAGATATGAAGTCTCTCAAATCAAACAGAAAGATGGTACAAAGTAGCTGGGATGCATATTAGAACCCTTAGTTTTAAAACTGATAAAAATATTGTGAAAGAGAAAAAGTTCTTAAAGAGAAAAAACAAAGCAAAATGAAAAATTGTTAGACCAAGTAGTTACTATGCTGGACCAGAGCCAAAAATCTCTCAAGTCGTAACTCAGTGTTCAAGTATTCAGTATTCTGTATAAGGATGCAGAAAAAGAAAAAAAAAACAACACAAAACCCTTACACTTTTTTTGTGTCTGAAAAATTGTAATCATTTTATTCTACTGGGCAAAATATTCATGATCGTAAGTGACTGCTGCTAATTATTTCATTATGGCTGCACCAAAAAATTTCTACGTCACACTGAAGGCCATCTTTCTTTTTGGAGAAGTTTCTATGCCAAATTCCACGCCTTTTTATTAGTCTGATGGTTAGAGAGCTATCCTAATTTCATGTCTTCTACAGCTTTAAAGGGTTCAAACTTCTGCTTCTGAGCTTCCTAAACAATGTGCTGTCAGTAAGACAGAAGAGGGGAAAATATCCTCTCTCTCTTGTTAGGTGTATGCAGCTGTGGAACTAAGAAACAAAAATTCATTGGGAAAAAGAGCTTTTCTCAATGAACAAATGGACTGTCTTGTATTCCAATTTTGTCTACTGTTTTTTGTCCTTTTAATGGGTACCACAGAGAAAAGTCTGTCTTTATCCTGTCAGATAAACAAGGATAAGATCCCCTCAAGCCTTCTCTTCTCCAGGCTGAATAGTCCCAGCTCTCACAGCCTTTCCTCATATGACAGATCCCTTAACCATCTTCATGGCCCTTTGCTGAACTCATTCCAGTAAGTCCATGTCCTTCCTCCACTGCGGAGTCCAGAACAGGAACCATACTCCAGATGTTTCTCACCAGTGTTGAGCAGAGGAAAGGATCACCTCTCTTGACCCTGATCTGATGCTGTTCATCGTAATGCAGGCCAGGGTGCTGTTGGCTGCCTTTGCCACAAGGGCACATTGCTGGCTCATGTTCAACTTGCTATCCACCAGGACTTGCAAGGCCTTTTTTTCCAAAATGGAATTTCCTGTTGAATGGGAGATTCAACACTTTTAGTACTTCCAGACTTGTCACTCCTACCACTTTAATATACTTGTCTGCAAGTTACTGATCCCCTTTCCTCTTCAACTCCACATATTTTATTAGAGTAATCCTTATTTTAATGAAGAATGTCTCTACTGAGTTATAAAAGAAAATTGCTTCTCCCAGATTATTTGGAAATGGACCATTTTCCTGAAAAATAATATTCTTCATATTAATCTGAACTCTGAATGAATTTATGGGTTAAAATATTCTGTCTTTCATAGTAAACCCATTCCAGCTTTTCATTTCTTTCAGAAATAAAAGTCAGATGGTACCAAAATAGGGCAACACTTCAACCGTTACGTGAGATTATATCTGGAGTTATAGATGGGTATTTTCTACAGTACTATGTAGTGAAATAAATAAATATCATGCCATAAAATATAATGATTTCCAAAACATAAAAAGTTTTCTTGATCTCCAATAGTATTTTAATCTTTTAATTTACAATAATTGGTTAGTACTACTAATCCTGATTTGATTCTGAAGAATTTACAAGGAACGTGAATTGTAATTATATTTCTGGCCAGGGAAATAACACCACTTTATTTGTTGTTTCTTTGGCAATAATTAGCTGCTCTAAACAGGTATTAAAAGAGTGCTTCAGACATGCTGAGGCCAAAGCTTAATTCTAGCACCCTATAAATAGTTTTGGTTGAAATTATTTCCAGCTATGAGTTAATATATATTTATTTGCAAGAATAAAAACCCCCAGGTACATTCGGTATTTGTATTCAAAAATAGAAAAATAGAATGACACTGTTTCTGCTTAGTACAGATGCTCTTCTCGTGCAATACCTGTAGCACTTTGCCTGGCAATTCTGCTAGTTTGGAGTGAAAAGTAAACGCTGCACTTGTAGGAACTGTAATGCAGAAAAGGAAGTAATATGGAACAGGGGCTAGAAAGGAAAAACTTTGTTTTCTCTGTATCTATTCCAAATAAAAGGAAGGATTGTCAGACTACAACAGTTTTTCCTGAAATTTTTGCGGCTTTCTGGAAAGAATTCCCATATTCTCGTTCAGTATGTAGCACATACAGATGCTTCTCACTCTGGTCCACTGCAGCCTACTATAGCTAAGGCACTTTCTGAAAAGGATCAGAAACAGAAATTAACAATGAGGTGGGAACACTGGCTCCCAGCCATAGGATCCTGAAGGGTAGTCCTGGTTAATGCTGGAAAAAGAAGAATCCTAGCAGAGGAGAGAGAACTCAATCTCCTAGCTCCAGTTCCAGGCAGGGAAAAAAAGGAGGCAAAAATTTGTCACAGTGTTTTGGACAGCTGAGAAATAGAAACAATATTTTGGTGTCTTTTTTTTTTTTTTTTTGGTTGGTTGGTTTTTGGTTTGGTTTTTTTTTAATTATTTTTGTTGTTGTTTTTTTTTTTTTTAAGTTAAGCTTTTATTGATATTATTTTATTTTAAAACCAATTTAAGCCAGGATGTAGTTCATATGAAATTCAGGTATCAAACTTGTACATGCTATTCACATCGAATATGCATAGAAGCCACAAACTGTGATTTGAATACAAATATATTTGAGCAAATCATGAAGTGCTTTTGGACAAGCAGATCAGTCCTCAGAGTGAAAAACAATTAACACTTTTTCTTCTTAGCAGACTGGATTGATGTTTACTCTTAGAGTATGTGCCATAATCTTTTTATTTCTTCAAGAGATGGATTTTACTTCAGAAAGAATGTAGCCACTTATTAACTTGCGTATCTGTAGGATAGATCATAGAAGTTTTATATTCTTACATAGAATAAGATTCTTGTTAAACTTGCAATTGACTTCTAATGCAAATTCCATTGCAACATGGTGAATATTTGGAACAACAGCTTTCAAACACATTATAGATTTAAAAATTAATATATTTCTTGCCACTCATTCCATTCCCATTGTTACTGTTTGGGATGTTGGTATTCAGAACAGAAAGTTGAACCTGTTTTTAATGGTAAATGAAATAAGTGTGTGAAATCTATCAAGAGACAGCATACACTTCATACAGTGTAAAGTGTCAGAGTTATTGCCATAATTTGTCACTTTGGGAAAGGAATTTCTTTCACAACCAAAATAAATAAAAGGTCAGAGGAAAAACAGTAAGAACAACTCTTATAAAACCATCCGATTATTTTATTTCAAAAGTATAACACAGTAATGGTGCTCCTTAGTCAGATGATACTTTTAAAATGGAAATGAATTGCTTTTTCCAAAGGTGTTTTCTGAACTTCAAAAGATACAATGCTGTCACTTTTCATGTTTCTAAACAGCTGAAATGCAAATATCTCGTCATCTCTTTTCCTCAATTTTCAAATTACCGTTTCTAGGTATTTGGAAATTGACCATGGTAAAGAAAATGATGAAGCTTGGCAATGTGCCATGAAATTGTAATAGAATATATTATAATTGCTTTTAATGGGAACAATAATGATCAACAACAAAAAATATATATTGTATCTACTAAAAGTTGGGGCAACATTAATTTCTTTCTTTTCTACCTGTTTTTCCTTCTAGCTCATTTTTGAGCTAGGAAACTAATTTGTCTTCTAGATAGAACTGATTTACTAGCAACATGCTCCATGCAATGAGGTGAGGCATTATAATGCCAAAACCAGACTTCAGTTTTATCCTTGTGACACAATTAATTTTATTATTCTTTCCTCCAACACCTTTACTTAGACAATTCCTTCTTTAACCTTCAGTGCACCATTCAAAATTTTGCCCATAAGCTATAATATAGGTAAATCAGACATAAGTACATTGATTTACAGATTTTAATTATCTGGGGCATTTAAAGAGTTTTAAGGACAGTAGGATAGTTAGTAGTTTCTACCCTATATTAGTACATATTACAGAAGTCCATAGAACTATCATCTCTGGAAAAGCATTCAGACCATGAGAGTCAGACACAAGTAGATATAAAATTAGATAAATATTAGGTTAGGTAAAAACCAGGTCATTTTGTCAGCTAGTATACCAAAGAATTATTACTATATAATTTCTTTGTTTTTCTTAAATTTTGTCCCACACTCTGGCTACAATGTTTTAAATGGCAGCATGTGTGAACAGCCAAACTATTTTCCAGGAAAATGACTTCTCAGTTTTGTAAGAATTCATAAAAACCTAAGGTAAAATCCCATTGATCTCAAGGCTTGTCCAGCCCACAGAAGAGAAGATCTTGGAGGAGAACCTAAAACCATCTTGCCCTTGCCTATGAGTTGGTTATTAAGACAGTCAGGCTCTTCACAATGTTGTGTGGTGGGAAGACAAAAGACGTAAACATTGGCATGAGATTCCCATTGGATGTAAGAAGCACCTTTTTTTGTTATAAAATAATCAGACAGCTGAAGAGGTTGCCCAGAGTTTATGCAACCTCCGTTCTTGAGGGTTTTGAAGACCTGGTAGGAAAAACCCCGAGCAACCCCTTCTGATCTCATAGATGAACCCATTTGAAGCAGAAGGCTGGATTAGAGACCTTTTAGGTCCCTTTTGAAGTGGCTTATCCTGTAATCCTAAAATCCTATAACAGGTAATTCCTAAAGCAGACAAATGTCCTCAGAAAGTCTATTCTATACATAAAAAAATCCCCCAACTGAAAAAAGACTTTTTTTTAATTTAATCTTCTTAAGTTTTATAAATTTTGGAAAGTTTTTCAAAGATTAACTACACTTACATGGATTTTAATATTATGCCAGACTTTAATTTTTCTGCATGTAGACATCTTTACCTTTCTCTGAACAGGAAGTTTCATAATAGAGCCGCTAATTAAGAAATGCTGAAATTCCAAAAATCTTATCTTTCCATGCTAATTAAACCTTCAATAATATATTCCAAAATGGCTAATGGATTTTTTTGTTGGAAAGAAAGCTTGTTTAATTTTCTCCAACTATAAAAGTTAATCTTTTCAAAGATTACCTATCCCTCCAAATTTTTCTTTGCTTACATTCCCCAGACCATCATTGGTATGAATACAACACCACTAATGTTACTTTTTTCTCCTAAGTTCAAAGACTGTTATGATCTTTGGAAATGCAAAAATTCAGTTTCAGGGTTTCTGCTTGATTAATAAAATATAAGGACATATTTCATTAATCAGTCACGTACTAGACAAAATGCATAGATTTACATCTGACATTTGCTATTGCACACCTTAAAAGCAAGTAATTTCTTTTATTTGCTTTTGGTATTCTTGAAAGTGCCTTTCTAATGAGGGGAATTCCAGTTCTCCAGGAGGGAGGAATTTTGTAATTGAAGGAACAAACCAGAGTTGGCAGGAATGAATAATTAAAAAAAAACCCTCTCTCTTAATTAGATATCATACACTGTCTTAGCGTTTTTGAAATTTAGAATTCACTTTGTGAAGTGTAGGCTAAACAATGTTGGGTTGCATAAACAGAGCAGAAGTTATAGCCTGCTACATCCAGAACACTGGCTGCAAGCCCTGTGGTAAACTGCCTCAGTTAAAAGTCTGACTGTAAGAAGCTGAGGGAAAAAAATAGAGGCCAGGTAATCTCCTCTTTTTTTTCAACATGACACAAGAACATCTTTTCTGGATGAGATTGTAATTCTGCTTTAGACAGAGGTCAGTAATAGGAACAGACTGTAAGAGATAGTGCAACTCTTTGTTTACTTTCTCATTTTCTGGTAGTAAGTAGGCAGGACCTTCCTGACTCAAATGACTGCTTCATGGTCACTGTATTCAGTCGCCAACAGTCAACCTAACTTATTGAACACATTTATATTTTTGCACTGTGGCAATAATTATTCTATAAAAAAATCTTAAAAAAATATGTCATTAATATCCAGAGATATTTATTTTAAATCTGGGCCTCCAAATTTAAATAGAACTTGGAGAATCACAAATGAAGGAATTTGACAATAGAGAATGAATCTGTTCTTCCTCACAGAAGTCACTTGTGCAGTGATGAAACATGTTTTAATTAACTCTGTTTCATCAACTCTGTTAAGCTGGAGAGATCCAAATCCTAAACCAGATTGTTTCATAGCATCAGAGCCAACACTCCGCATTTAATGTTTTACTCAGTGGACACACCACCTTTTTCAGTTTTCTCCAATATTTCCAGCTCATTATCAAAGAATTAAGTTTCTTTTGTTGTTGCATAAGGGCAAGAGGACAGCATTAGTAGTGTCGTAGTGGATTGAGGACTGCACTTGGAGCATTCACTCGCCAGCTGCACAGCAATCCTGACTTGTGTATGAGAGTAGAAGGTAGAAGGTGGTAAAGACCCAGTCCATCCATGTAATCCAGTATAATTCATGCAGCTGTACTAGCTGATATTCAAAGATTGTTCAAATTTGCATCCAGGTTCAGAGATCCCTTTGTGGGTTTGTTTTGGTTTGGTTTTTTTTCTTTTTTTTTTCTCTTAGCATCATCAGTAGATTATTAAATGAAAACGGAAAATAACCCAGTCTTCTTGTAAGTCACTTTAATATCTAGTGACAAAAGGTGATATGTAAGAGCCTGACATTATAGCTATTATTTCATTAAGTTATTATCATAACAACCTCTGTATTGGATGCACAACATAGGTTTTTGCCTTTCTGCAGCAAACATTTCTTCTGTACACATAATTACAGTATAGTTATCTCAGTTTAACTCATATCTAATTATGTAAATAGGCGTATATGCCCTCAAACTGCTTTTTGCATACTGTTCTGACCTAGGAATCATGCCTTTACTCGCTCATATTCATGGCTTAGAGGTGTTAGCCCAAAGATTCTTTACATGCAAGTCTATAAATAAAGATGGCATAGAAGTCTTATTATTCTTTTTTAAACTTATTTTTACTTTTCTTCAAATATCAATTCCTGTCAAATCTCAAGTGATTAACCTGGCAAGATTACAAATGTTGCAGTGCTGAAATTTCTTTAATTCTGTGCTGGAATTCAAACATGTCTTCTAGAATTTTATAAACCCTGATATATAACAAAGGAGAGACACAAATATTTGTTTTAGTTTGGTGGGTAAGAAGCTTGCATGTTGAGACAAAAGCTTCTGCTTGTGTGAGAACACTTTTTACATCCAAAAATCACACCAAACCAGACTGTTCCTGTTGGTCATCTTCTCCACAGACCATTAATATGTTGTCTCTCTTGCTGTGTGTTTCTGTATTTGATTTTTTTACTGTTAAAATATTAACAAATCTAATAATCCCTCTTGGTTTTTTGGTTTTTTTTTTTTTTTTTTCATCTGCTTTTCTTTTTTCCAGCCATCCCAGATAAAGATTCCCCAGCAAATTCTTTCAAAAAATTTTATATCTGAATAATGGCTGGCCTCAGTGAAATAGAAAATTTTAGCAAAATATTTCAACCGATTCTAATTATGGGGTATTAAGCAAAGCTACGTGACACGTCTAGGTAATTAAGCCATGTCTAGCATAGTTCTGGTGTTTATTGATTTAATTAATAATATTAATAAAGCCCATTCCTTGACATGGAATAAAGTATTCACATTTGTCTTAACTACTTAAAAAAACAGAAGGAAATAATATCAAAAATATACCATCAAAAGTCACTCTACGTATATGATCGTGACCAATGCTGGAAGGTACCTCTCGAGACCATCTAGTTGAGCACCCTGTTCAAAGGATGGTGAATTACAACAGGTTGCTTATGGCTGCGTCCCATCATTTTTTCAATACCTTCAAGGTTAGACTCCACAACTTCTCTGGGCAAATTATTCAACTGCCCCCACAGGTGAAAAATGTCTTATTTCTTTTCTGTGTTTAGATGGATTTTCCTGTATTCCACTTGTGCCTATTGCTTGTTGTACTTTCACTGAGTGCCACAGAGAAAAGTCTGTCTCTGTCCTCTATTGCTGCTCATCAGATAAACAAGGATAAGATCCCCCCGAGCCTTCTCTTCTCCAGGCTGTACAGTCCGAGCTCCCACAGCCTTTCCTTATATGACAGATCCCTTAACCATCTTCATGGCCCTTTGCTGAGCTCATTCCAGTAAGTCCATGTCCTTCCTCCACTTTGGAGTCCAGAACAGGAACCAGACTTCAGATGTGTCTCACCAGTGTTGAGCAGAAGGAAAGACCACCTCTCTTGACCCTGATCTGATGCTGTTCATCGTATTGCAGGCCAGGGTGATGTTGACCGCTTTTGCCACAAGGGCACATTGCTGGCTCACGTTCAACTTATTATCCACCAAGGCTTACTAGGTCCTCCTTTTTTGAGAGATCCTTTACAGCCTGCTGGACCCCAGCTGTGTTGGTGCCTTTGTTTATTGCACCTCAGGTGCAGGATTTCACATTTCCTTTGGGAGAATTTCATGCATATCATTGGATATTGAACTCCATGAAAATGTCAGTCCATTTCAACGGTTTGCAAATGACACATAGTAACAGTCGTTAAAATATTCCTTCCAAAATATTTTTCAATGGCTAGCTGAAAACAAAAACAGTGGTCAGAAACCTTTACCAAGAATAAAGCATAATGCCAGAAGCAAAGTTAGAGGAGGAATACTAGTGCCCTTTTAATCAGTGAAATTCCAAATTCTCCAAAGGATTTTGATGTTATTAATTTGAGAAGGAGTACATGTTTTGAATAAATACAGTTGTTCACAGGAAAGGACTGAATTACAGGACAGAAATTTTATCATGAAAGACTGAAAAATATGATTTAGAATCTCATGAAAAGTTAGAGAAAGGCTACCACATTACAGTTTCCAAAAATCTTCTGAACCAGATTCTTCTGCCTCCACTCAAGTTATCTAGCATTTGTCCTACAAACTGACAAGCAGATGAGCTCTGAACAAAGCAATCAAGCAAAGTATTTATTATAAATCAGTTAATCTGTTCAGGTGTAACACAAAAAATTAAGTGGTTATTTAACTATATATAGTCTGTGGTTCAAAAATCTTCGTTCGCGAAGTCAAGCCATCAGTCTGTGGTTCAGATAGAGCACAGACTTGTAAAAAGCAAGTTATCCCTTTCTTCATCTGACACACGGAACTGTGTCCTGTGTATTGTGGCATCTGAATGCTTACCCAAATGGAAAGGCTGGACTTGTGCAACACCATCTCTCAATTCTTTTCCACAGAACTGGCAAATATGTTAGAATTTCCTCCTTCTTCTGTATACACATGCTATGACTTGATTCATCCAAAAATCTTTGCAATTTTACGCAATGTGTATGTGGCCTTGAAGCTTCTGGTGTGGCACTCAAACAGAAAAGTACCAGCAAATTCATTGTCTGAATCACATATGCTTTTATATGGCTTTGTGAAATGACAGTTGCTTTTATTTTGGTTCTGATTCAGGAAGTTATCAGATGTTTCATCAAGATTAATAATTTGCTTTCCTTAGTCACAAACCCCACACAAATATTTGGTAGTACTGAGCCCTTCCTTCAGAATTCTGTGTGGAAGTGATTTGTAATGAAATATATGAAAAATGACATTCCTGTAGATAGATGGAAATCTGTTTGTGTCCGTACCCTCAGCCTTTTTTCTTCAGTCTGTACAATTTCCAGCTGCATCAGGGGTTGAATGATAAAGTAGGTGATCCTTCTCAGTTATTTTCAATGTGTATATACAACACATTGTTTATGATGCTTTCACAGTATTTAGGTGGTCGTAAAATATCAAAAGCCACAGGGAAACTTTGCTGTAAAAATAATTCATGATAGAACAAAGCTTTTAGAGGATACTCAATTATAAATTAGATAAAAATGGTAAGACTTAAATTGACTTATACTTCTTGTAATCATTTTGGCATTGACTTTATTTTAAATTTTTATTCCCTCAGTAAAGGCTTATAGCAAGAATATCTTTCCTTGAGTTTTGTGAATGCCAAGGCACAGTCAGAAAGAAATTGTTTTTAATCTGTCTCAGTTTTAACAGAGTGTTATAGCCATTTCAAATCAAACAATTAAAAAAAATGGGAATGTTTTTGTCAAGTTGATGCCATTCATATAAATAAGAAGTATATCAGGACATTTTTTAATTAACAATTGTCATATAATTCTGGATTGTAAAGGTTCTTCAGCAAAGGCAGACTCCATGGCCCATATTTTGGGCTAGAAAGTAAGGAGCTGATTGTCTTGGTTTTCAGGGAAAAAACATATGAAAAGTATTTAGTGATCATAGTATGTTGAAGAGAAGGATTTCTTCATGTTAGCTGGAGCTGCTCAAGATCCAAAACCTGGTCCAAAGGCGTCATGAATGGATCTTATTACTACCTACTTGCAGATTAGTTTTTTTATTTGTAACGACTTACAATTCAGTGAAAACTGACATGTTTCACTTACAAGGTAGAATCTGAACATGAGAATCTTTAGTACCTTTTTTATGAACTGGAGACTGAACTAAGGTTTTTATTTTTTATATATAAAACCTTATGAGAAGTCTTCTATAAAATTTTAGATTTATTAATATAAAACTATTTAATTTAATTTATAATTATACAAGCTGATTATTGTTGATAAAAACAATGTTTGGTGAAAATATGATTAAAATATTAGAGAAAGCTGAGATTCATAATATAAATTCTTAAAATTAGGAAAGATATTTATATTTTCTTTAGTATAAAAAATGAAACCCTCCTTTATTCATGATAGGCTCATATATCAAATATAGTACAATTATTATTTTTTTTTTAATCAGAAAGACTCTATGCAGATTGTAGATTAATCTTTTGCTTCTTTCAAAAATCCAAGGCTGTGAAATCCAAGTAGAAATGAAAATGGTAATACTAACACCTAGTTTGCTCATTTAGCTTAAAATGTCATTTAACCTAGAAGGTATTATCACCGCAGTTCTTTTAAAGGGTTTGTAGGAAATGGTTACTCTTTCTAGAAATTATAGAGTTCTCTTACTCAATGCCAAGCATAAGTTCCCCTCCAAAATGCAAAAGCAAGCTGGGCAATGACAACTGTTACTTATTTTTGTGTAAAGGTGTAGTTCAGTGAAAGAAGCAGGAAAGAGAAACTCAGACAAACTGAGACAGGGTGGCAAACAGTCACAAGCTGCAGCCTGAAAAAGTGCTGGGAGTTCGGCCTTGACAAGGACTCTAATAACACACATTCGAAGCTGACGGCAAATAAGTAAGCAAAAAGACTATCCTTCATGTTTTGATAATCCTATATCTGAAAAAACAAGACTTTGTACCTTTTCTGTAGATGAAAAGGATGATCTAAACCCACCATCAGTTCCCCTTTCCATCTGGAAAAACATTCATGTCTCTAACACTATCTAGTTAGATGATTCCAGAGAGATAACACTAGTGATAAACATGATGGGGAAGTAAATTTTGAGACATGGCTCATCTCTTCATGCTGGGATGCTTTTGAAAATGAACCACTGGTCTAAGTTTTTCAAACCACAGCTAGATGGAAGAACAAATCAACACTCAACATCAGTTTTCAGCTGTGTCCTCAGCCATTTCTTGAGGACTGTCATAATGTAAATATTAACAACAGTATACTTCATTGCTAGTACTCTATTCTATCCCATGTTTTGTGAATCAAACCCATTGACAACAGACATAGAAATTAATCGCTTTTCTTGAAACAGTGCTTTTTCATGTCTGATGAAAAGTACTTCTTTGCTTCTTAAGTAAAGAAGTTTAGTCTTCACATGGAATTCTTTACTTTTAAAACATAATGATTAACTTTCCTATGTTGTGGTTTAGATACATGACAATCAGAAACAATGACTTGACTGGCTCTCTTGCTCCAATACCTACTTAATTTGCTGCTAGCTGAGCAAACCCTTTGCATGACAGCAGTATGATTTAACCTAAAAAAGGTGCCTTCACATCAATTAACCAGACTGGATATTTTCTTCAGTCTAGTTACCTGAGAAGCAGAACAGATTTTCTGTTTGATTTTAATGCCTAATGGATTTCTGTCCACTTTATCTGCATGAAAGAAAAAAACCCAAAACACTAACTGCATGTGCAAAGCATAAGTGATTAACTGAATCATTAGTATATAGCTTCTACATAGTAACTCAAACGATCTACTGAAAAAGAGATCCTGAAGTATATCAATAGCTAGGTGGACAGTATTAGTTTTATATACAGAAGTTTGACCTTCTTTTTCAAGGCTTATATGAAACAATTGCAAGACTAGATGGAAGGAATCCATGTACAGAGATCAAGAGACAGATACATTACTTCTGACTTATTACTCTATTCTCTTTTATTCCTTTGGATATTTTACTAATGATTTTATCTTTTTGGCAACCAAGTACCTATTCTTTTATTCCTTCAGGCGTAATTTTAACAAGGTTACTTAGAATCAGTAGATTATAATCACTTTTACTAGCTACAGGGAAAGAATAGTAATATCAAGCTGTAGCAACTGAAAATATCACTCCTTCAGGTCCTATGATAGCAGCTTGTGATCTTGTCTTCACCCTCAGCTGACAAATCCTAAATTTTCTAAACTGAAAATCTAAACAATTTGATGATGTTGCTGTTAACTTGTCATTCTTTCCTTTCTCATAGTGTTGTTTGGGGGTGGGGGAGTGTTTCAGAATTTTTTCTGCATTTTTATTGAATTATTATTAAGCTCAAAGTAGAGATAGGTGCACTCTATCATCCATTAGACCATTCTCAGGCTATGGTATTTTTAGGCAAAAAAACCATAAAAAGTGATGCTTTCATTTAGAGTGTTTTTATTTGGAGTGAGACTCTAGGACATATCTGTGTTACTCTGCTATTATCTTGAAATGAATAGGCAAGAGAAAGCTCCTATCTAAAAGTATACTCACTACCATTCCACCTTCTATTCCACCTTCTAATGAATTCACTGAGAGTGTTTAAGTTTCCTGCATGGATTCCATTTTCAGTGTTCATTTTCATATAATTGTCTTATTAAAAGGTACTGTTCCTCACAAGACAGCATGGAATAATCCTGTTCTTTGATTACACAGAATAACCTTTGTCCTGTTCTTGTTGCATAGAACATTACACGTGCTGCAGATCTGCTTCTTTCCCGTAAAAGAGAAAACCATAGGCTGAAAAAAAGTGTAACTAGCATACCAGCAAGTGCCGTAATAAGTTTAGGCTAATGCTGGTGACAGTGGCCTTGAGAAAAGTGGTCACATTTGCAGGATTTATATCTTTATTTCTTTCAACCTGCGCAACTTATTAGCAATAGGAAATATTTTCTTTGAGTTCTTCCAATTATTGGTATGTATGTTGTGACTTCAATTTTAAAATGAAGCTTGTAAGCACTTGCACTCTTCATAATAAAAATTAAGAGCTTTCTTGACCAGCTAAAATGGTTGCATGTTTTTATTAATTAATACCATCTTGGGTTGACAAAGGGATATTTTTTACATTTTCATTTTCATTTTTTTCAGAATGTTTCTTGTTGGGTTTTTGCATCATGGTTAATATTTTTCTGCATTCTCTGGCAGAATATAGATAGTGGGACATGAGGGCTGAAATAAATAAGAATAAATTCATTAGCTTGAAGAATTTGTGATTTTTTTTCTTGTTTTATCATATATTTATTATTAGGTCAATATTAAAAATGTCACAAATACAATAATGTAAAAATATTGAAACTATTAGTATAGTTCAAATAAAAAAGTGATATGTAAGCTTTAATATTGACCAAAATAGTTAGAAAATGTTGAACTCTATTTATCTGTTTCTGTGCTAAAGCTGAAATAATGTCTAGAGTACAAAGGACTTTACATTCTAAACAGTATATTCATAAGTACAAATCATAAATTATTCAATGAAACTATCAAATCTATTATTAATTTTAATTTTAGAGAATGGAAGATGACTAATTTCACACTTTGCACACAATTAATATGCAAAAGAACTCACAGAGTAAATATCACTGACTTTCCCACTTCTTTTTAGTAGACATGTAGTAAGCAAAATATTCTAGGTGGTTACCACATGTAAGTGAATCTAAGAGGTATTTTAGAAAAGAAATATAATATTTATGCATCTCTAATTTTTTTCTTTTTTATATAAATATCTGAAATTACCATGGAAGTATTTGTGAATAAAAATTACACTAGATAAAAGTGTAAATTACTTGTATCTTTCGCAGTTACAGAAATACAGGTGTGATCTGAACCTCCTCTCCAGGAAAGCTGATTCTTCTACTAATGGAGCTTAAAACTTCATTTTTTAAAGCCAAGATAAAAGAGGAAAAATAGCTTTGCATAGTTTCTTCCTTTACTTCTAAAAACCCATGCATGCTAAACACAGCCACCTTCCATGAATAATTATTTATAAGCTAATGATTACCATGGAGCCAAAATTCTCTGGGTTTTACTCTCATCAATGAGCAGCATAGCTGTAGTGTGAGCCAGTGAGGAATTAAAACATAAACTCAATTGCATGTTTGGTCATTTATTCCTAACAATGAGCATACATACCCCCAAATTCCTACTGCTGGAACAATGAGCAGTTTACAAGAGGTGGAGTAGGTTCGGGGACAGTAGGAAGAAGCAGCTGCTTTGCTGCATTCTCCTTTTGAAACTACTTTTTCCTGAAAGCTTCACGGAAATTCAGATACATAAATAAGCAGAGTTTATCTTCCAAAATGCTTAGCTTTCTGAAGAAGAAAGTGACAAAATATATGAGATTCACATATAAAAAAATATATATGGATACGTATATGGATATATGTATCATGCATATGTACACACCCACCAGATGTATAAGACCAGAAAGAAGTCATGGTATTTAGCTTGACCTGCTATATTTCAGGAAAAAACAATTTCACACAGAATTCTCACTTCTGCAGAATGTTGAATAACTTGTTGATGACTACGAGTGTGTGTATCATTTATGTTTGAAAGGCTTGGATAAGTTGTAAGACAGGGAGGCACAACATAAACTATTTGCCTTTAAATAAAGGCAATTCTCGTTTTCATATTTTGGAACTTCAAGAAACAAGTTCATTATTTTTGCAATTTGTTTAATTTCCATCCTCATATACACACTTGATAAAAGTATGCATTAAAACTTTTGAAAATTAATCATACATAGAATGGAAAAAGCAGGTTTTCTTGATGTAGAACATAACAATAATGTGAGAAAATTTATATTTTATAAAATTAATTTCTTGCTTTCAAGGCAAAGCAACAGAGCATAACCTGAAGTATTTATGACTCAAATATTTGTTTTGGCAGAAGCATTGGTTCATCTTGCCCTATATCAGTATCACAGAGTTCTATGCACTTGAAGTACAAGGAATTAATTTGTTCTCCACCCAGAGAGCGTTTTTAAAACATTTGATGTGATAGAAAATAAAGCACTAGCCAAATGAAAAAAAAAAAAAAATATATATATATAAAGGCCTAATACACTTCACTTCTACAATGACTTCTCACTGAGTTATGACACTACAGCTTCTGCAGACATTCCGTATTTTTGCAGAATGTGTCGCAAAACCCAAAGTGCTTTGAAATTATGAAGATCTTCTCAGACAGACAATTATCAAGTGGATAGGCTGAAATAGGAGAGAAAAGAAAGAAAAAAGATCAGAGGAAAATACACTGTAATTTATTTTTGTAGGGCACCTCTCGTAGTCTAGAGTACCTTGAAGTGCTTTACAAAGCAATGAATTAACTACTTGTAGCAAAGCAACCGTTAAGAAAGGAGATGCTATTCTGTGCCAGTGTTTCTAACAGGCCCCAGCAAGCCTCTTGAATTTCAAGCCTAGTTGTTAGGTTATATTGTTTGTATGCAGGAGTAGGTGTGCTAGGAAAGTTGCAGAAAAAAGCCCCAACAAACTTACATTACTTTTAAGAGTTATTTTTTAAATGTTGATGTAACAAATTTATGAGAGCACAAGCTTATCCTTGGAACTCAGAAGTTCAACTATGTTAGTCTTCTGCAGCCTTGCTTTCTGTGTTTGTTTGTTTGATTAGTTTTTTAGACAATGTGGAGAAAAACTAAAATTAAGATTTAGGGCCATCATGGGGGCTTTTGTGAGGTGGAAAGAATGTATCAACCATTTACAAGGAGACATATTTTATTTCATCACTGCCTCTTTTCAAATGCTTCATTATTTTAGTTTTCTTCTCTCATGGTAAAAGTTCTCTCAGAAGTGCCACAAAACTTGCTAACTCTGAAAATGAAAGTATGCAGAGGAAAAGGTGGACATTCATATGAGTGCCAGGATTGTATCAACATGGAGCTGTAAGCTTTCAAATTTAGGAACTTAGTGTGCAGTCAAAAAGTGGTTTATGCATATGTTCTCACTTAAAGCATTCACTAGAATATTCATTATTCTTAACTGCCCAACGCTTTAGAACAATACAACATAATATTTTACAGTGAGTGTTTTTGACTTTCTGCCGAAAGCACAGAATTAAGACTGCAAAGACACTTGCTGAGGTAAAGTGTAGAAAAATGATCCTTAGAGAATATGAATTATAGCTCAGCACTAGCGTCTGGGATTATCCCTTATGCTAGAATTATGACTAATGCTACAAAGCTGTGTTAGGGGAAGTGACATACTCTTCTGTTGATGAATTGAAGAAAAACCTCTGGTTCTCAGAACAAATGGAAATGAAAACTGCAAAAGCTTCCTTTCCACCACCCCTTTCTGGGAGCAAAGGTAGGCTAACTGAGGTCTTTTTGAGTGGTGTCATAGCTGGGTGTGCCTAAATTTTACCTTCGGCCTGATGCACCCAGGCAGAACAAAGCTGGGAGGAGTGAACTGTACAGGGGTGGATTGTGGACCCATGATTCAGCTTCCAGTGCTGGCAGCTCTGCTGACACCTCCAGAGAAATAGTTTTTCTTCCATGTCATCTGAGAAGAACAAGCTGGAACCAAATAACTCAGTGAAACAAATCTATTGATATGATTCACTTGCTTTTACTGTGATAGTCTGGGACAGTTCCTTAGGTAAAATTTCTTATGCTATGCCTGAAGTACAAACTGCTTAAAAATCTTGGGCGATCAAGCTTCATCACTTCTTTCAATTTTTCTCCTTCAAGCAACATTAATTTTAAGACATTTGATAATGTAGGTCTTACAAAATATCTGGGAAGATGGCAAAGATATTTCTCAGGGTTTGTTTTTTTTCCGTAGAAGACGGGAATCACCAACAAGGAAAAGAAGTTGAACACCCCTGCATCAGTTACAGAGCAACTATCAACCAAATTCAAATTTAAGACTTATTTTTGCTGCTACTGAGTTACATAATACAATGCAAGTGTTTTCTGATTGGATTTAGAAAATGAATATTGCAGCAACAAGAACTTACTTTTGCAGAAAAAAATCTTAGTACTATCTTTATGGAAGATTGCTGCTTTGCCTGAACCATCCTCTAGATTTTCATAGGATTGTATGTTGATTGTAGAATTCTATGTGACAAATAAAACCATAGCAGAAAAGAAATAATTCTTAAATAGTAAATGCCATAATTTTTTAACTGATTTTTATAGGATCATAATCTGTTTCTATAAGATTGGTAGTTTCTTTTACTTCTGTAAGTTATTTCCATGGGGGCTATCTAAAATTACTTGTGAAAATAGATAAACAGAAAATTCTCCAACACATTTTCCTAGTAGTACCAGCATTTCTACCATACAGTATTTCTGTATTGTTGTATCTTTTCCTTTCCTATGTTTTCAATATTTTATTTTTATTTTATTTTATATTTTTCTAGTTACTCTTCAAAGTAATACATAATCTTTTAAATTTTATTTAATTACTCCTATTGTTCAGAAAGATACATATTTGAATGTTTTGGGTTTTTAAAAATAACACAGGTATATTTTAACTGACTGATGAATGATTTTTATATTTGCACCTGCAGTGTGGATAACAACCTAGTCACATGCTTAGCTAGTACAAAAAGGCTGAAAACACCTAATAAATAGACAATACAATTGTCCCAACAAGTAAAATATAATAGCTTTCACACTAACAATATTCCTATAACTGGGCTATTCCAAGAGCTCAGCTAAACAACTCTTACATTATACTGACTAGCGTGACTTTGATTATTGAGTAAATGGCAGAAGAGATTTGAAGAATTCTGTGTGGGTTAAAGCTACATGTACAGGAGATTTTTATAATGTCAGATATTCTATCAATTAAGCAGTAATGAGCACAATTCAGTGCATTTACTAAAGAATAATAAATGATGGAAAGAATTAATGATGCAAGATGGATATGACGTCCATTAATACCAGCTGGTTATTATTTCCTTAAGAAATGCAGGAGATATGCTTGTGACTTCCACCACATAAATACAATGATTAAAATGAATCAGAGATACTCTCCTTCCTTCTTTTCTGTCACAGTTTCTGCTACATCTATATGAAAGATGCTCTTTCACTTGGCTGGGCACATCTATGTGCTATGTTATCAGTCAGACAGAACAGTGGTTGACTTCTTTCAACATGCTTTTCCAAGGATAACATTAATGCTTTATTCCCATTGTATTCCCATTGATTAACTGAAGAAGCCTTTGCTTTATATATTTAAGACAATTTATAGAAATGTTTTAACATCGATAAATAATGTCACATTGCTGGTATAGTTTAAGATACCCTGGTAAACATGTAAATTGCTTAGGCTAGGGCAATTATTTAATGTTTCTGTACAGGTAAAAAGGAATGTTGCATCCTTCTTACATCAGTTAAAAATTAGACAAGGTTGAACTTGTTTTTAACACAAATGGCATGAAAAATTTTTCAGTTATAATAACTGGAAGATCAAATTTTTAAATAATTTCTATAGAACTAGAAAATTAAGTAGTTGATGGAATTTCTATTTTTACAGAACTTGATAGCATTAAATTGATTTTTTGTTTTCTTCTTGGATGATTAAATAACATTTTAAAGAAAGGATGCTATTATGCACTCTTTTATATACATAGTCCAAGACTATTGCTGTACTATAGGCCTGTCTTTCATGATGGATAAAAAAAATCCTACAGTAAAATTGGTTAATTCTTAAAAGCCAGAATAGAATGAAGAAGAAATTAAGTGAAGGAAGAAATTCCATATTACAAAGTACTGCCCTAGGGCTACAAAGCAGAAACGAAAAAAGTGAGAATAAAAAAAACAGCATGAGGTGAAAATGGGCAAGTACTCTTAGTGGCTTCAGTAAGCCTTAACAGAACTATATCTACTTATACATATATTAATAAATTATTCAAAACAACTTAATTAAATAAAAGAGAAAATATTATACCGTACTAAAAATGAAATAACCATGAATTCATGAAGAATTCATTAACATGAAGCACAAAATGAAGTATAATTCTGTTCTGTGTCAGATGCAGAGGAAGATATATTCTGTTCCATGCGCTGTATCTAATAATGGGACTGGGATATGTAGTTGAAAGCAGTTTATAAGACTGAAATCCATACCAGACAGAAAGCAAGAGTTTTCAAAATGTAGCATCAATGACAATAGAAGTAAAATATGCAGAGTTTAAGCTCTCTGACTCATGCTTATTTTCTGCTTCATGTAGGGATGAGTGTCCACAAATGATCCAGTCACAGTTTTTATTCCCTTCTTAGTCCTCAAATAAACAATACAGAATACAGAGGAAATGTAAGACACCCACGTGGTAATATTCTTTGTTGAAAATGGAAAAAAAATGGAAAAAAATGAAAAATGGAAAAAAACAAAAACCCCAGTGAATTACTGCTTTCCCATATAGGTGTGCAAAAAGCAAATTGAGAAGGGTGGAACAATTCAGAATATTGTACATCTCTGCTTTGATATAAGTGGGCACTTAAGTGGAGTAATCTTCTTCTGGAACAAGGCAATAACAGACCACCCCTATTATTGAGTCTGCTCCTGGGAGAGTGGAGGTATATGCTACCCCTTATTTAAGACTAGAATGAAAGTGACAGTAGACTTCTATGTAATTTGAATTCTTCTGATATAGTAATCCATGTTCTTTAATCTTCTTGTCACTGCAAAAGATTTGGGAGAAATAAAAAAAGTCTTATATTCGTAGCTTTACATATATTCCTGAATTTTTCTCCACAAGCCTAAAAGGAGTCATGGCAAAATAAAAGTGCTGTCAGTTTAAAATGAGATTTTTTCTTTAAAATTTTAATTTTGCTGTTTCCGTAGTCTGTATCTTTTTTTCTTATCTGTCAGTACCTATATCATGTTAACAGGAATGTAACATGAAATTTATTTTACAGTACTAAAAACTTTTGTCTTTGTAAATGAAACATAAATGAGTTGATTTTAATCAGAAATTCTTTCTGACAAGGGGTTGTAAAATAGAATTAACTCATACGGTGAAATAGCTGAGTGTTATATTTAAACTTCTTGAATATCCATTTCATACAGTGTTAGATTTCAATTATTTGAATGTAATATAGCGAATATTGAGGGTCACATACTCCTATCTCTGAGATAAGTTACAAAATTAAACTGCCAGTGAAACTGGTCAGAAACTTCAATGGAATCATTCTTTCTTACAGAAAATACTATTTGGTCTACTTCTTTTGCAAAAGCATGTCCATTTTGCTAAAATTCTGATAGAAAACTATTTAGTATAGGCTAATTCACTAACCTTATAATTTAATCCTTTTCCTGCTTGGCATGTGGGATGTTGAGAATCTCCAGGCTGATTACATCGCACCAAAACACATTTGAGGTGGATATACTGCAGAAGAGGTGGAGTGATTATGCAGCCATGTAATCATATCTTGTGATCTAGTGATCCTCTCCTTCCCCCCTTCAAACACTGTGCACACAACCTAGACAAACCTTCCAAGAGAGACCACAAGATTTCAGTTTGCCTGTGTTAAGTCTGTCTATATTTAACCAAATTTCCAGGGTCCATTTTTTCATACTAGCCTGCCAGGTGACATGGCCCTGCCTCACTAAGCAACTGGGTCATCTAGCATGTCATGAGGTCCCACCATTCTGGGTTCTGAGCAGCAAGAGAATCCCTAGGAAAGCTCTAAACAAGACACTATTTTGAAAAATTTATCTTTAAACTTTCACTTTTCAATGCAAAATACAGAAATGTAATAGTTTAGTTTTATTTATATATTTAGTGGCAAATTGCCAGCTACAGGAATACATATTCACCTTCTGTGGAACTAAGGCAGCAATTTGGTGTCTAATTCTACAAGTGCTGGAGCAAAAATGAAATTAGCCTAGCAAATTGCCGTCTATCATCTGAGTCATGATCACCTTCTAGAAGAAAACTGTCAGCCACCTGTAAGGGCAAAGTAATACAATTCAGCTTAACCTATAAAGAAAGGAGGTTACACTAATTTTGCATTACTGGGCACGTGCCCTTGACTAAAAGCACGTATGTGGACGGTTATAATGGCAGTTATGCAGAGAATTATTTCAGCTGAAGACTTTTACCTTGGTAGCATATCCAGTCTCAGGACAGTGATACACAGATATTCTGCATCATTCATCATTCAGGCAACAAAAATTCAACTGGCAGCTATGTATTTACCAAAATAGTTAGTTCTATTAGTTTCTTTTTTGAATATTCAGATTTTCTACCTTTTTGTCTGAGCTGAAGCATCTTGTTCTCTAAACCAGTTTACAATTCACAGGTTAAGCAACCTTTTGCCTGCCTCACCTAGGGTCCAGCTGTAATAGGTGTACTCAAATTGTGCTCATTACACAGCAAGAGCACCTGAGTTATCCCTGAGCAAGAGTAACATGATCACTTGCATTCAAAAACACACTGCCAGGTCCTCATGCTTTATGGTGATGGACTAGAAATTCCTCAGGACATGGGATGTACTTCAGCTTGATGAATTCGATATGGTATTTTCCAGAGTACCTCCTACCCGTAGTAATCTATGACGTCATGGCTACATTGCAAGCCTCACAGTGGCTGCAAGGTATATCTGGAAATGATAACAAAATTCTCATCTTTCTGAACTATGATTTAAGGACATCAGTCTAGGGTGTATAGGAAGTCTAGGAGGCTTCTGTCTCTGAAGTCCAGCCTCAAAGTTGTACCTAACTAAGGACACAGATAGGTGTCCTATAAATAGAAAAAACCCCCAACACACAAGATTTCAAAATAATCTCTCCTCCCCACCCATCCCCCCTTTTTTTCTCCTTATTGTTTTAGGTATCATCATGGAAGGAGTTACTAATCTATTTCTCAGAAAAGTAACTTTTTATGTTAGAGCTACATAGGTACGTAATTTATGCTTCTGGACATCACTCAAACAGAGATTATTTAAATCATTTTTGGGTATTCCCAGAATCTTAAATAATGAAATATAAAACCAAAAGTATCTCACTGCCCTCTATAAATTAACCACATTTTATTTCTTCTCTGGCACGAAGAGTTTCAAAAAATGTTTCCCTTTTTATATAATATGCATTTTCTTTCTTTCTTTGTCCTCAAGGAATGCTTCTATGATCTTGATTAAAGGGGGAATTAAGGAATGAACTGAGTGCTTTTCAGTTTAATACTGGCAGTATAGATTTAAAACTCTGACCAGAGGTAATGTATTGCTTGCAAAACAACAGAGAACAAAAATAATGTGTTTTACTTTACCAGGGAGGAAAAGAAGAGTCAGATGAACGGATTGTATTAAAAACTGCTCCTAGACTAAGCATTTCTTCCAACAGTCTTGTGAATCACTGAGCTGAAAGCAAAACTGCCTCATTCCTCAATTGTAACTGTCGTGGTTTAAGCCCATCCACGTGGTTGCTCTCTCACTCCCCACCCCC
>JANHGB010031587.1:0-11835 GCA_026283785.1 Coracopsis vasa
TCCCCCCCCCCCCCCCGTGTCATTCTGGCATGGTCAAGATTATTGATCATTTGGGTACTAGTCAAGGATGAAAGTGACTTGGCAAGGACCATTAAGTCAATCACTATGATTAAATACTCCCAAGAATTTTAAAATGTGCTGAAATCAGAAATGAGTAGGCACTTAAATGCCTGACCTGTTACGCACATGAATATCAGCACTGTTAGTGGAAAATGTGTATCAGAGACCTGAGAGTA
Organism: Coracopsis vasa; assembly: GCA_026283785.1. Classification (NCBI taxonomy): domain Eukaryota; kingdom Metazoa; phylum Chordata; class Aves; order Psittaciformes; family Psittacidae; genus Coracopsis; species Coracopsis vasa. The sequence continues at coordinate 237 of JANHGB010031587.1, forward strand.
ATGGTGTTCCTTCATGGTAATATTGTTAGATGTTCCATAAGGTAAACTAAGCTGTGATGTCTTAATTATAGTATCTGCAAACAGGCACTCTTGTCTCAGAACCTCCAATAAATAAATACACCAAAATAGTTCTATGGAATAATGTATTACTATTGGTGTTCACATTTCCCACCCTCACAGTTCCCTGTTCACTTTGCCAAGGCAGATCAAATTTAAGTTTTGATAATTACATTGCAAATTCCTCCTACATTTTCAACTGCATTTGTTATTCTTCATTCACTGTCATATGCTTTTGTGTAAGATAGCTGTATTTTATTAAATAACTCCTACATTTCACCCCGGGTAACTTCACTCTAATTGTAGATAGACTGATTGCTTTGCTTTAAAAAATGCATAGGGTCTTCAGTGACAAATAACACTGTGAATAATACGATACACAGTGCTTGCAAGCACAGACAGCATATGTAGGCATGTTTAAAGCATATAGGAGTAATATTTAAAAATGTGTATTTGACTTAGGATACAAATCTCTTTCACTTATATCACACAATTATTTTGAACATCCTGACCTTATGCAGAACGTAGAATTTTCTGAATTCCCATAGTCCATCTGGTTATAAACCCAAGTGTGATTGTTAAACCTAACCATGATTGTTAAACCTGAGCTGCCTGCTCGTCTTTCGGTGGGCCCTAACATTGTTCTCTTACTTTGAAGATAGATAGAAAGTAAGAGCATGTTACAGATATACTCCAAAACTTCAATTTTCCCACACTTTTCAAATTGTGTTGGAGTCTTTCAGGGGAGATTGTAAAAAGGAGGACACCATTGTGCCATCCCCAGGTACGTGGCACTTCGTTCCTTACCTCTCTTTACTCAGACTAGAATAGTTTTACTGGTGTGAAACAGATAACGAGGTTTGGATGGGAAAGAGTGAGGTAGCGATCATTCCACAGATGTTGGGGTGCAGCCATGTGATGATATTACTGCCACATATTCACAGTACAGAATACAGCCGAAGTATGAAGATCAAGTATAATACAATCCAAGCAAAGATGCAGTAAGGCAAATATAGTGATGGAAGTAGCTGAAGGGGAAAGGTGCCATAATACCCATATCCTCTTGACTACATTTTAACTTAAGTTTTCATAAATCCGATTCTAAGCTGCCTCTAGCACAAAATATCTTTGTTCAGGAAAACCAGAGAGCAGCAATATTCAAAAGTACCCATTTACACTCCCAAACACAGAAAAAAAAAAATCTTTCAGTTGCACTGTTCACAGGGGGGCAGACATCATATGTTTCATTATCACTATTAGCTGTGATTTTGTTATTTCTCTATTAAATATTCCTTGCATTCTGCTAGAGGCCACATCTGAAATCTGTTTGGAGATGAGAGAGAATACAATTCTGTTTTATGCATAATTTCCTGATTTAGATACTGTACTATGTAACACTTAATTTTCAAGTGGAATTCAAGGAATTAGTTTTGGTCTACAGCTACCAGATTTTGCAGATCTTGGTGACTAAATTTATTCTTGCTGTATCAGTCAAGCTCAGTCAAGATGATCTTGGTGTGTAGTTGTGTTTATCTGGGTTTTAAACAACTGACATTCTCAGCAAAAGCTGTCACCACTGTAATGTTCTCCCAGCTCTGGACAGCAGAGTTTGTGTTTGATGATTTGAAAGTCCTATAGGATGTGTGAAAATAAGAAGTGTCTGATTTCTTTACACAGGCAGAACAGCTTTTTACATGGTAATGTGCAATGAGGCCAAGCTCACTAAGATGTGCTATGCAGTCAGCTTGGGCAGAATTTAGATCTTGATTCCCCTGTCCTTAGCAATTGAGTGGCATATGTTCAAATAGGTATTTGAACAGTAGGTGTATTACCCCTTAGATCTGGCAGTTTAGGACCTTTGATCCGTGACCAAAGACGTAATTATTTATTCTGCTGAATGCACTGCTTTGCTGAGATACGTAAGTAGCTCCCGACAAGCTCATGAATGTGATACAGTACAACACTGTGCAGTGAAGGCTTGCCAAAGGAATGCTGGAATGGCAAATTCTAGAAGGTATATTTAATGTGATCCTTCCACCAAATACAATTATTTAACATATACTTTGTATATACATATATATAAGACAGATTATCACTGGGAGTTCTGGATACCATGGACATAAAAAAGGGAAATTCCATATTTGGGAATGGCTGCACATAGTGCCAGTAGAACAAAAGAGAAGAAAAGGTAAATTATAGAGTCAACTAGGTTGGAAGAACCTTTAAGATCATCAAGTCCAACCATTACCCCAGGACTACCAAGACCACCAGTAAACCATGTCACTGAGGGCCTCATCTACATGTGTTTTGAACACTTCCGAGAGCAATGATTCTATTTGCTTGGAATTTTACTCCTCCCCTGGAAAGCCTGTTCCAATGCCTGATCACCCTCTCAGTGAAGAAATTTTTCCTAATATCCAATCTAAACCTCCCCTTGTGCAACTTGAAGCTGTTACACCTTGTCCTGTCGCTTGTTACTTGGGAGAAGAGACTGATCCCCACCGCACTACAACCTCCTTTCAGGCAGTTGTAGAGAGCGATAAGGTCCCCCTGAGCCTTCCCTTCTCCAGACTAAACCCCCCCAGATTCCTCAGCCGTTCCTCTTCAGATGTGTGGTCCAGACCCTACACCAGCTGCACTGCCCTTCTGTGGAGCCGCTCCAGCACATCAGTGTCTTTCTTGTAGTGAGAGGCCCAGAACTGAACACAGGATTTGAGGTGCGAAAGAAATGTGCTGGCAAAGTGCTATGCTTTATTACTGAAGTAATAAACAAAAGAAAATTGTCCAGAATTGTATCAAATATTATCCTTCTGTCATAATAGCGCTACTGCAGTATGTAAAGGAAAAGAAATTAGGAAAGGGTGGTGAGGTGCTGAAATAGGAAGAAAAAAGATCTTGTTTTTTTAAGTGGATTGTGTAGGTATGAAAGTGGGTGAGCTGGTGGGGCTTGATTAAAACATCCTTCCAAATTCCACTTTCCTGTTTGCATTAGATTGAGACATAGTAAAGGTATATTAAATATGTCAGTTATTTGCCATTCAGTGATAGTCAGATGCAGCGTATATACTATCACTCTTCATTGAGCAAATCTAAAATGCATTTTCACTGGTGATTGTAGATTTTGTCAGTAAACTACTATTTGTTAGCCAGGGAGTGAAAGAATACTTCATAGAAAAAAGGTTTCTGCAACATCTCAGATTTTATTTTAATTATTTATGACTGGATTTTTATCTGTGCTTTGTGTTCCATCGTTTAATATTTAATGGTTTTAATGTCTTTTTGTGGTTCTTGGAATGTTAGTGAAGATAAGCACTGTAGATATAAAATTAATAATTGTTCTTGATGATACTTATAGGAGTCATATGTATAAATCCTCTGGCGTCTGCAGGAGAACAAATCTAGAAGGCCACTGTTTAGCTGTTATTCTGCATGAAGGATTCTTCTTGGCTTGAACAGGAATTCTGTGCATGGAAAAAACTAAGCCTGTAAAATATTGGTAACCTTGACTCTAATTTCAGATTGAAAATTATGTAATGAACAATTATAAGTAATTCATATCTAGGAAGAAGACTGGCATTCTATCTGCCTGCCATGCATTGTTTAATAAAAACTTAAGAGTATAGAGACTGTTGACATTGTAGACAGAATTGATAACCTGGTTTAGAGATGTATTTCTGGATATGCAACTGAAGTATATTGATGGCCTTTAGATGCCATATGCTGAGGCTCTAAAGGCACAGACAGGTTAGGAAATTTTGGTGGCAAACATTTGCAATTTTTAATCTTGAAGAAAAGACAGGCAGAAATGAAACTTAAGTTTATCTGATGAACACAAATATCACAGCTGAGACATTTAATTTTGGTTTGTGACTGCATTATTAATTTGTCTCTGAGTGTTCAAGGTAGCCTAGTAAAATATTTCAGACTTTTGTTTGCAGTATTTAATGCTAGACATTGATCAGAACCTGGGGGGAGGGGTTAAAGAAAGTGGGTGGAAAATATTATTGGACTGGTTTCAGGCTATTTTGTTTCAGCTAAGTATTTGGTATGCATGAACATGGCTAGACCTTTTTTGCTATCTATTTTGTCTGTACTCCACTCTCAAATGATTTATAATGTTTGAATCCCTACTCCTGTTTAGCCAAGTGCAGTATTACAGCAAAGAGTATATTGGTGCTGATTTTGAATAACATTTCACAACCACCTCTGTCTCTTGCTTCTTTTCCTGCATGGGTATCATGTATCACTTGGAGAATGATGATCTAGAAGTAATGACTGATGATGTGGTGATGCTGTGATTTTTTGTGCAGCTTGAAATGCAGATCTGAGCTGACCTTTGTTTGGGTATGTGATAAAAAGCTCACCTCCACACAAATAATGGAGCAAAAACACGAGCCAATGCCCTGACCTCCCCAGGGATGTCCCAGGAGACCATGAGCCCCACTAGCCAAGTGTGACCCAGCGCTGTGAGATTCTGGGACTGTTTCTGGCACTCCTCAGACATGGGGGTCCCTGCCCAGACTGGGAAGTCCCTACCCTATGGAACAGGGCTCATTATAGGATGCAGGATGCTGGGGAGGGACTCTTCATTAGGGACTGTAGTCATAGGACAAGGGGTAACAGGTTCAAACTTAAACAGGGAAAGTTTAGATTGGATATAAGGAGGAAGTTTTTTACTGTAACGGTGGTGAGGCACTGGAATGGGTTGCCCAGGGAAGTTGTGAATGCTTCATCCCTGGCGGTGTTCAAGGCCAGGTTGGACAGAGCCTTGGGTGGCATGGTTTAGTGTGAGGTGTCCCTGCACATGGCAGGGGGGGTGGAACTAGATTATCCTAAGGTCCTTTCCAACCCTAACTATTCTATGATTTCAGATAGTGGGCCATATAGCACTATGCATCTATAGTGTACTTAGTTTGATGCTCTTGAATGTGCTGCTTCTTACCTATTTATAGTTTTGATGAGTAGTAAAATTTGTTAGCATGGTATGTACACTACTTTTGATTCTGATCAGTTCTGTGATGATTGCTTTTAATATGAAAATATAGAATGTATAACGCTACCCATTCTCATTATGACTAGATGAACTACTGTTTTAAGTCCCCCAATTCCAGTTCCTAAGAATAAAGTACTTCAATAAATAGAAAATATAGTATTAATATCCAGAGGCACTATTTTTTTACTTTCTGTACTGTGGTAATTTATCACATATAAACAATTTATATCATCAAGTTCCTCTGATTTTTTTTTCTTCTGATGTATTTTTACTGCTTTAGGATTTCCAGTTCCCTATGAATGCGTTAGCTACCTTTCTGAAACAGCAGTCAATTGCATTTTTTATTTCAGGCATATTGTCTATCCATATATGTGTTTGTCATTATTGTAGAAACAAACAAAAATGGACTGTTTTGTCTTACTGAATGTATGACAGTATGCATCTCAGTCTATTCATCTTTTTAAGAAAATGGTTTCATTTATAAGCAAGTAGTTTCTTGTCTGAAATCCTAATAGTCTCTAGCAAAAATATTTTAGAGATACAGTAAATGGCATCAAAATATTTTATACTAAATAAGAAATAAGATTTGCACTAGAAACATTGAAGGTCTACAAGTGAAGAAAATAATAATATCCTTGAATATTGAATATGTTGAGAAATTGCAAATTAACTCAGGTGAGTGTAAAAGAATCTTTAGTAGCTCTACAATCACTAAATGGAGCAAGTTCATTTTATTTGTAGATATTTCAGAGTTATTTCAGGAAAATTGTTGGAATATTTGAAAAGCTACTCAAAATCATGTGGTTTCATCACAGTAAAATGTTGGCATATGTCTAGAATAAGATGGAAAATAAATAGCAAAATACAATATATAGAGTTGAAACTGTCCAGTGTTGTGTCAGACAAATAAGGCTTTTTAAAGTGTGCTAATAGCAAGTGGAGGAAAATGTTGGATTGATACATGATGGTCATCTGAGATATAGGGATGAAAAAAAGGCAGAAACAGTCAGTGGTTTTGATGGGATTTTTTTTGCCTTAGTCTGCAATAATGCCGATAGAGCTTGGGATGCCCAGTCCTCTGAATTGGAGGACCATCCTAGGAACAGTGTTTCTCCATTCATAGACACTGAAATCGTAAGGGATTGGTTGTATCAGCTGAATATCCATAAGTCCATGGGGCCTGATGGGATTCATCCCAGAGTGCTGAAGAAGTGGATGTTATAGCAAGACCCCTCTTGATCATCTGCGAAAGTTCTTGAGAGTCTGGGGAGGTTCCGCTGACTGGAAGCTAGCCAGTGTTATTTCAATATGTAAGAAGGGCATGAAAGACACAGGAAGCTACAGACCTGTTAGTCTGACCTCAGCTCCTGGAAATATTAGGGAGAAGATTATAATGGGTGCTATTAAAAGGCATTTAAAGAACAATGCAGTCATCAGGCAGAGTCAAATTGGTTTCATGGAGGGAAGTCCTATCTAACTAGTTTAATATCCTTCTATGATAAGGTCACCCAGGTAGTGGATGAAGGGAAGGCGGTGGATGTAGTTTTTCTGGATTTTAGTAGTGCTTTTGATACTGTCCCTCACAGCATCTTTCTAGACAAGTTGTCGAACTGTGGGGTGAGTGGGTTCGTGGTGTGTGTGGTGAAGAGCTGGCTGAACGGCAAGGCTCAAAGGGTTTCAGTGTATGGGCCTGCATCTGGCTGGTGACCAGTCATCTCCGTGGTGTTCCTTAGGGTTCAATTCTAGGGCCAGTTCTGTTCAATATTTCTACCAATGATCTGGATTCAGGAGTTGAATACACCGTTAGTAAGTTTGCTGATGATACTAAATGGGTAGGTGCCACTGACTTGAGAGACAAGAGTCCTTGCAGAGAGATCTAGATCAATAACAGCATTGAGCAATCACCAGTGGCACAAAGTTTAACAAAAACAAATTCCAGATGCTGCATGTAGGACACAATAATGCCAGGCACAAATATAGGCTGGGAGAGGAGTGGCTGAGAGCAGCCCTGCAGAAAGGGCCCTTGGGGTACTGGTTGACAGCAGGTTCAGTAGGATTCAGCGCTATGTCCTGACATCCAAGAGGGCAAACCACATCCTGGGGTTCATCAAACACAGCATAACCACCAGGTTATTATCCCACTGTATTCAGTGTTGGTGTGATCTCACCTTGTGCAGAGCTGTGTGCAGTTCTGAGACCCATGATTTAGGAAGGATATGAAGACTTTGAATGCACCCAGAGAAGGGCAACAAAGCTGGTGAAAGGGCTGTAAGGAATGCCCTGTGAGGAATGGCTATGGACTTTGGCTTGTCTAGTTTGGAGAGAAGGAGGCTGAGGGGTAACCTCGTTACTCTCTACACCATCCTGAGGAGGGGAAGCAAGGAGGGAGGTGCTGATCCCTTCTGTCTGGGATGCAGTGACAGGACATGTGGGAATGGTTCAAAGCTGTGTCACAAGGAGGTTCAGACTTGACATTAGGAAGCATTTCTTTACAGAGAGGGCAGTCAAACACTGGAACAGGCTTCCTAGAGAGATGGTCGATGCAACATGCCTGTCAGTGTTTAACAAACATTTAGGCAATACACTTAATTATATGCTTTAACATTTGGTCAGCCCCAAAGTGGCCAGGTAGTTGGACTAGCTGATCGTTGTAAGTGCCTTCCAGTTGAACTGTTCTGTTCTATCCTAAATATTTTTTTAACATTATAATATAACAAAATTGATTATATATAGAGGAAAATACACCTCTGCATATAGAGGTGTGTATATGCATATATGTATACATGTATATATGTATGCACCTGCTGCATATTAACTGCTGCATATTAACTGACATAAGTAAAATGATGCCGTTTCACATTAGCAGTTTATAGTAGCACTTATTTCCATCTCTTCTCACAGCATTACATACAGAATATAGGTGAAACAGGATGAATAAAGAATGGAAAAAATATTAGACATGAGGAAGTATTTCTTAATACAATAAAGGAGTTGGAAATTCCTAAATTTTACTTTTTGTAATGGCTGTTTAGAAAGGTTTTCATGTCATATTTACTAGGACTAGACACATTTCTGTTTTTCCAAGAGAATGTATTAATCATTGAATGCTTATTCGTGAGCCTTTCTCAAGGGAATGAAGCATGTCTTTCTCCTTTGATCAGTGTCCATACTTTCCAGGTAGTACAACTTCTATACGGAGCATCCAGTCCAACTCTCGAATCCTGGTAAGCTCCTGAGATTTTTACTAAGCACAATTCCTTCCAGGCATCCTTTGGAATAAATGACTCAGCTGTGTTTCTTAAAGGAATTATTTAAGAACCAAGGTCAAGAAGAGAATTCTAGGCTGTTAATCCTCACATAACAAAATAATTTCCCTTTAGATGAGAATCAGGTGTGTAAACTCCTGACACATTTCTTCATCGTTCTTTATTTGTTAATTCAGGGAACTCTGTACTCAGATGGCTGGCTGTTGTCCATCTGATTACTGAATGTCCAAATCTCTTTGTGCATTTTTCTTGGAGCTTAGACTTTGAATTTAGAGCTTAAATAGTTTCTCTTGGTGCCATACACCTTGTAGGCAAAGCAGAGGACTATGTCAGCTAGAAGCTACAAGTGCTCTAATCAGTATTAACTTGCCTTGAACCTAAATATAACATTACTAAAATAAGATAACCAGCATCAATACCTGTGTATTTTATAATGCTGTGTGGCAGAACTAGATGCAATACATAAACACTTCACAAAGTATGTGAGGAGTGTGTTCAAATGAACGAAGATGTATGTAGTTGCATGCAAGGGAATTTGGGGAATGCACAAGAAGCATGACTTGCAAGACAAGAAAAAAAGCAATATAAGCGATATTGGGAGCAGATGACAACCCTGCTTCCCCTTGAGAGTGCCAAATAGCATAAAAATCATCAAACAAATTTTTTCATAAAAGTCTTTCAGGCTTGATCACCTTAACCTTAGCAACTGAGAACCATGAAGCACCAGACAATAGTGTCATCATGAGATCCAGAGTGTTGTGTACTCATAACTAATATAGCATATTGGTGTTACTGACTGAAAGTTTTGCATATGTAGTGATGATGATCAGTAACAAACAATAGCTAATTGGTAGCACAAAATGTGTTGTTAATGAATAAATTTAGTAAAGTTTGGGTTTACAGCTTAAAACTGGTCTCGATTTGTCAGTCTTCTAAACACTTTATCATAGCAATCTCTTAATGAACTGATACATAGGTATATGTATTATATATGTGCACATATATATTTAGACACATACATATTGAATTGCAATAGCCTAAAAGTTGGATGTTAAAGCACTAAGTGTTGGTGAAGGAGCACTTCAGCCATATCATCTTCTGCAGATATGGCTTCCATCTTTGAATCCTTTCAGATCAGAGGTGTCCCATTCTCTTGCTTCTCCAGGCTACATGACTTCTTGTTGCTTCTATCACTTCTCCCCCATGCTGTCAGCAAGGACCTGGAAGCTTCTTGCTGGCAATGTTTATTGAAGCAGTAGCCATTCAACTTGCAAATAGTTACTTACTCAGAAGGACATCTTGTCCCATGCTTAATACTGAGTTCTCTGTTCTCACCAGTCCTCAGAGAATCCTAGATCCATAATTTAATAATTTCTAAAATGAGGATTTGGTAAACAGAACCATTCAACATGACAGCTTTCACAGCATGAAACACAAAGTGTTTGAAAATTAGATTAAATGCGTCTCTGATGTTGCACATCAGATGCTATGTTCCTGTGAAAAAGATAACGAGTCAAACAGCTGAAAATAATGTTTTTTTGTATTCTTAATGGACGTGTGTAAAAGCTGTTCAAAGCAAATAAAATCAAAACTAACATATCTAATTCGGAGGGAGCAGAAGTGAAAATATTGAGGAAGTTAGGAGTTGTTGAAGCCTGTGGATTCCAGGACCAGGGTTTCTTTGCAGCTGCTGAAGCAGTCAGATGCAGCCTGAGAGCCCAGGGTTCTCTCTATCCGACCCCATGGATGCTGCTGCTGCTTCTGTTCCTGCGTGCAGGTTTGGCAAGTAAGTTGAGCCTGTGTTCCAGAGGAGCGTGCACACACACACAGAGGACTCTAATGTGACTGACACAATGCAGACTACCACAGACTACCACTCTTCAGTAGCAGCGCTATGAACACTAGCAGCACTCACATAAAGCAGCCCAGTCCTGCTCCCCCTCTCTGGCTGATCTGGATTGAAGTGAAAACTCACCCTCCACCCTTACTCTCTGTCTTTATATACTCGCTCTAAGCATGGAAGAAACTCACTTTCCGTGACTATCACAATGTATCTTTTCATCAGTGCTAAATTTCTCTTCAAATACTTCAAAGGAAAAGAGGAAAAAAGGAAGACCTTCCACAAGGGACATAAGGAAAAGTCAATTGCTTTAAATGCCTGAAGACAACACTGTAAAGTTATGTGGGTTTTTTCCCCCAAGTGTGAGATTGATGCTCATTAGGGAGAGCTTTCTAAAAGAGCAAAATATTGAAAACATTTATATGTAATAAAAAAATCAAACTTTCCAGTACTTGCAGTTCCTAAGTGTAGATTTTAATAAGAGATGGCTATTACTGAATAATTTACCAGAGCATATGTGTCAGAAATAAAAGCCATGGAAACTATTATTTCTATGACAGTACTGTTCACTCAAATATATTATAGACACAGACTTAGAATTCAGCCAGCATTTCTGGAGCAAGTTATGATGTTCAAGGGTCTTAAAAGACAGGTGAAAATTTCATAAATTTTTGTGAACTATAACTCGGTTATGGCTAAAAAGGAAAGGAAAATTACCTTTTTGTGAAAAATTGTCAGAATTAAAATGTATTACACAAAAAAAAATTCAAGAGGACAAAATGTGTACAGTAAATTAAAAAGGCTTCCTAAGGACTAGTAAGTTACGCTCAAACCTTCTTTGATATCATAAAATTTCTATGATATGTGTTGCATAGATGAGTATTCTTTATATAAAGTATTCACTGACTGTATGTAAGTGTGATTTCACTGTTCAGTACAAAGTTATTCTTCAATAACTAGTAGAAAGTTCTAGTTTTTTACTCTCTTTTGTAATTGTTAGGCTTTGCAGTGTGAGATGACTCATTTCTTTTACCATAGGTACAAATATCTGTCCTGTAGCATAGAATCATAGAATAGTTAGGGTTGGAAAGGACCTTAAGATTATTTAGTTCCTACCCCCTGCCATGGGCAGGGACACCTCACCATGCCACCCAAGGCTCTGTCCAACCTGGCTTTGAACACCATCAGGGATGGAGCATCCACAACTTCCCTGGGCAACCCGTTCCAGTGCCTCAGCACCCTTACAGTAAAGAACTTCCTCCTTATATCCAATCTAAACTTCCCTTGTTTAAGTTTGAACCTGTTACCCCTTGTCCTATCACTACAGTCTCTAATGAAGAGTCCCTCCTCAGCATCCTTATAGGCCGCCTTCAGATACTGGAAGGCTGCTATGAGGTCTCCACGCAGCCTTCTCTTCTCCAGGCTGAACAGCCCCAACTTTCT
>JANHGB010031591.1:0-29692 GCA_026283785.1 Coracopsis vasa
TCCAAGACTTGGGTGGTGTGGTCAGAGCATTTGCCAGTGAAGACTGAGGCAAAGAAGTCATTGAGAACCTCAGCCTTCTCCAAACCCAGGGTAGCCAGTTCTCCTGATAGCTTCTGGAGAGGGCCCATGTTGTCCCTAGTCTGCCTTTTATTCGCAATGTACCTACAGAATCCTTTCCTGTTATCCTTCATATCTGTAGCCAAGTTTAATTCTAACTGAAGCCAAATTTAATTCTAAACTGCTTTTATCTCAATTCACGAGTTTTCTCACATTTACCCTTCTCATTAGCTCCCCTATCCCACCACGGAGAGGGAGTGAGCCAGTGACTTAGTTAAAGCACACAACTTCTTTGGTAAGCTTTTACGTATGCTGTATGGCAAACAGAAAAGGGAAAAGAAGACTCGCTTGTCCTGCCTCAAGGAGTAGCACAGTAAGCTAGAGGCAAAATTATGCATCTGATTCAACCAATGCTTTTAGCATATCTGAACAAGATGTTACCCCTATTAATAATTAAGATTTCAAGCTTCTATCTAAAATGGCAAAGCATTATTCATGAAGTTCACAAAACTGCACAGAAGAAAAAATTAAAAAAAGCAAACAACAACCTAACATTTTTAGTATGTGCAGGTTCAGTTCATTTTTACTCTACCATCTTGACTCCAACAACAACTGCGTCCCAAAAAAATGTATAGCTAGAATAAATATGGCCAGTTTACAAAGCCAAGAGTTTACTACCCAGTAGCTACGTTCTGCATCTCATCTTCAAAACTTAGGAAACCAATGAATTGTATTTCTTTTCTACCAACTACATCAGTAGAAAAGTCTAAAAGTGATGCTTCTTTCTCTCAAATGATGGGTTTACAGAAAAGAGAACAGTCTGTTTCTTTGTTGATGATCTACGTGAGAAAAATAACTAAATTGATGAATAAATCATACTTATAAAGTATAGAAATTAAAGCTTTGCTTGTAATGTTTACTTTGGCATTGAATGGCTTTTGAGTCTGATATTTCACAATCCTAAAAATATTTAAGCCTTTTTTTTTCTGGTATGAGGTACTAAATGGGATATCGAAACACCTGTAGTTGATATTTTTATACTCTCTAGTAAGAAAAGAAAAATGTTTCAGTTCTTTGGCCAAATAAGTATAAGTTCCTACTGGCAGGCCAAACTGCTGCTTTTTCTGAGTGTTTAAATTAAATAAGATGTGAAAGAGGTATTTTTAGCTCTAAATGTGCACATGGTTCAACATCATCCCTGGCTTTAACTGTGTTATACCTAATGGTAGTATTAGGTGATACGGTTTCAGCCTAGGACTGCTGAAGCCTGGGGGCATTGAGGCATCCCTGCATAGCTACTGGCCAGGTAAATTGAAAAAAAATAACCAACCAAACAAAACCCCCCAACAAATCAAACTTACCTACTACAGGAAAAGTCTTCATAATAATGCAGTTAAAATTATTAGATAATATAAATAATATTTGTATATAATAAATATATAAAAATATATGATTATTATACACATTTCCCAAGATCTACTTATTCTCCTTTGCATTGTATGTTAGATGACTTCTACTGCCTGTTAGTTACAAACTTTCCAGTTTCCAGTTATATAAAAATATAAAAAGTAGTATAACAATCATATATCACATAGTACTACAAAGCAAAATGAAAGCAAACCGATTTAGTCAATAGTTACTGGTCAGTAGACAACTGCTGTTGCAGCTAAAACAGCTAAAACCAAGCTCCAGGCAGGTCAAGACAAGGCCAGACTAAGCAAGTATGAGAACTTTGTTCTTGCAGAGTTTGCAAAAAGTCAGCAATGTGATAAATACTATGTATTGCAAATCATTTGGGCAACTCATAAAAGACTGAATATAAATGTCTTAATCTTTTTTATTCAACTTTTTTCAACTTTTTATTTTGCTCAACAAGTACTGTTAGTGTGATGTATATCTACTATTCTCTCCATTCAGGATTTTATTTCTCATCCTTTATGACAAAAGGTGAAAGAAGGCAGGTTTAGGGTTACTGTCATATACGGAAGGGCACATAACGAACACCCCTATGGGCAGAGTAATTGAAAAAAAAAGCTATGTAATATCTGATTTGGAAAGTCATCAAGGATGATCAATCATGAATAATGACTTTCAAAGGTCAGACTTTTTTTTTTTTTTTGTCTGGTTGCTTAAAGCATATCTACACCTTGCAATGCTGTATTGTGTCATTATCCAAAGCAATTCCAAAGGCAACTTACATAGCATTATGTCACAGAAAATAATCTTCAAATAATAATTCAAATCCTGAAACCAGTATGACTGTGTGGGCATGGTCCTGTGTCCAGACTAATTCTAGCGGGGATGTTCAGCTCAAGCTTACTGCCCAGGACAGCGACTAATTTGCCCATAATTTCAAAGTTAGCTGGGTGAGTTTAGATTTCAGCATTTATATATTTCTGAGCTTTCCCTGTGGATAGGAGATTTCTTGAAGATGACACAAAATTTCTAAAATTTTAAAATCTACTGAGTGCATTTATACGTATCAAAACTCCAGCCATTGCTATGTGTGGTATACTATGATCTGATGACCTTTTACGTCTTAAAGGTCTCTTCCAACCTAGCTGATTCTGATTCTATGATAAGAGGCAATGGCCTCAAGCTGCACCAGTGGAGGTTTAGATTGGATATTAGGAAAACTTTCTTCATAGAAAAGGTAGTCAGGCATTGAAACAGGCTTCCCAGGGAAGTGGTGGAATCACTGTCACTGGAAGCGTTCAAAAATTGTGTTTGAGGCCCTCAGTGTCACAGTTTAGTGGTGGACTTGGCAGTCCTGGGGTAATGGTTGTACTTGATGATCTTAAAGGTCTCTTCCAACTTAGCTGATTCTATGATCTATCAGGAAAAAGAATTTAGCATGAGTTTTCATCTAGTTAACCAGTGAATAAATGGCAAGTGGAATATAAGGGGAGTGGGCTGATAGGTTAGCTGCTGTTATTTGTTCTGGATTTATAACAGGCCCTTAGTTGCATACAGGCCTGACTAAGCACTTGTTGAATTAAAATATCAGTAATGTTAATAATAGATTGAATATACCCAGTTTTACTCTAAATCAGCTAACCCTGCATGAGCTTTTGACACATTTACCTTTACAGTATTCAAATTGTGTCTATTCTTCATCCTATACTGCAAATAAAGTAAGCTGAAACATACCTGCATGAATGTAAGTTTTAGTTCTTGGCAATGGGCAATGCCCTCAAAAGGGGGCAATCTGAATGATCCATTGTTAGGAAATCTAAACTGATTGCTATTTCAGAGCAGAAATTAGCACTGTTTAGCAGAACAGTATTATTTGTTCCATGAGTTTTGAGAAACTGAGCAGTAAAATATCTGGGTTTAGTATCTTATTCTATGTCAATTACCTAGGCAAAAGGAAAGGAGGAAGCAAAGACATTCTGTCCTGTGTTAGCTACCATCTCATTAAAGAACATAGAACCAAAATATTTGTAGATACTGGCAGCATCTACTTCTTAAGAAAGCAGAAAGTGGTAAAACCATGCCTCTGATTCCCAGCTTTAAACCAGTAACCATAACAACATTAGATGAGAGAATATGCTCTCCCAGTCCTTCATTTAAAGATGAAAGAGCCTCTGTTTAGGGATGTACTTTTCAAGAATGCTTAAAACTGGGTCATCAAAGTCAGCAGCAAATTATACTAATAGCTCATCATTTGAGAATACTTTTTCTTTGCTATTTTGGCCTGACTGCTTTGGATTACAAAGTGTTGCTGCTGTTTCTCACAGGCTCACATCATTATCTTTAGTTGGAAGTACCACTGACTGTGAAAAGGGAGAACAATATGACCTACACTCAAATTACTTCACTTATGACCTTCAAAGTTATACAAAGATCTTCAGTTTTAGAATTGTCTTCTTTTTAATTCAGAACCTCCAGAACATGTCTTTCAGAACAGCAACGTTAGTGAGTTAGTACACAGGTAGGGAAGATTATATTACCCACACTGGTCTCATTCTATTTTGGTTTCTCTTCATTAATTGCAAATATACAACAGAAACAGTTCTGCTCTATAGAAACACACTAAACCTCCCACTGAGCACTATGATTTGATGTCATTTTGAAACCATAGCACTGCTACACATTTGTCTGTAATAAAACGTGGTATCAAAGGCAAATGAGAAATACTATTGACTAACGCCAGGTGCAAGATCAAAAATCAGAAATAAAATGCAGGAGGATGAAAAATACCAGAGAGCTCTCTGCATTATCAGGCAATGGTAGATTATTTACCCTATTCATTCACTGGCTGTCAAAGAAATCCTTACACATACTGTCTATTCATGATAGGAGGAGGTGAAGTGATTTTCACCAAGGAATACTCCTCTTTCAACATCACCCACACTTTACATAGATCAAAACTTTTAATGGTTCCAAAAGGAGGAAAGCTATTTTTCAATTAAAATAAACTCACCATTTTCAATGACTGAATGCAGTTAAGAGAAAAACTAAGTACACGGATCTTCCCACAACTTGCCTTTCAG
Organism: Coracopsis vasa; assembly: GCA_026283785.1. Classification (NCBI taxonomy): domain Eukaryota; kingdom Metazoa; phylum Chordata; class Aves; order Psittaciformes; family Psittacidae; genus Coracopsis; species Coracopsis vasa. The sequence continues at coordinate 4,554 of JANHGB010031591.1, forward strand.
TAAAACAGCTTGACTGTGCTAGATTTCTAGCATTATTTTTCAATGACACAGCATAGCATATATATATACTATTATACATAACAGATCTGATAATTACATATGTATATATACAGAGAGAGCAAAACAAAACAGAACCTTCTCTTCAGTGCTCTGTGTGTTTAAAATGTTTCTACCAAGTATGACAAATGTCCTTTACTACAGTATACACATTTCTGCATTTTTCTGATTTGTAAAGGTACCTCTTAACCCTAAAATTTGACAGGAATAAAAGGTGGTACATTCCCTAAAGGAAAAAAAAAATAATCCATTAAACTCACTGTCTCCTTTATTTGATATTTTGCAGCTTTATAACTAATGAAGTTTAACCATGTAGCTAAAGAACATAATTTTCCTTTTGACAAACACCTAGAGAAACCTCTAAATTAACCTGCTGGGGGGAAAAAGAGAAGAAAAAGTCAATTATTTACTGTTATTAGACAAATAATACTTGCAGCATTATAAGCTTTTAGTAAATTAAGATAAAGAATTATAAATTGTGTCTTCATGACTTCTTGAAACTGTGTTCAATTACTTTTCATACATTAATCAAACAGAAGACATAAAAAATACTAGAAGACTCCATTTGCCGTGTACAATTATCATTCTTTGAAACTCATAAAATGCTCGTTTAAACCTGACTTTTTATGCAGCACAGTCTTTTTGTTCTACTTTTCTAATATACACTGAAGAGGATTTTCCCTTAACTTTCTCATACTTTGAATTTTTCAGTATTTATTAAGTAATGGTTTCCCAAGGGATGTGAGAACATTCCCGACAGAAAGAAAAAAAAAAGAAAAAACAAAAAAAAAATCGAACAAGCAACTCTACATAAATGACTTTGTGCATACCAGAAAGCTGAAGTGGAAAAGGCAGAAATACTAAATGGACAGCTGAAGTATAGCTGGGCACTATTACAGGTTCATTTATGCTAAGCCAAGTATAATCCCTGGCCATTCACAAAATTTTGCTAAGGCAGGTGAGGCAACACTGCATGACCCCTAGATAACTGCGAATACACTGCTCTTGCAGGAGCTTGGTTGGTTAAGTTAGACTTGAGCTGTCTGAGTCCAAGGCCAGGTCCTCTGCTGGGAAGAGCAGTTGTGAAAAAAAAGGTAGAAGTTAAGGCCTGCCCTCACTTCCATGGCAAATGCTGTTAAGCTCTGGCTGTAACCACTGCCTCCCTCCGTGCTGCATTGCAGCTGTGCAGCACCAGTGCCTGTGTTCTGTCTTGGACCTGCCTGTGCTGACCCTGGCTCGGCTTAGCCTCAAATCTTCCTCTGCACTGCAGACTTGCTGGATGATGGCCGAGCTGTCACTGATCCTGATCACTGGTCTTGGCCCTCATCCTGATACAGACTCACCATCCCATATCCCAGCTCTTTTTTTGGTGCAGTCATTGCTTATGCCTGCCTTATTATTGTGTCCCGCTCTTTTTTCACTTCCCTTGCAGAGCAGCAAGCCCTCACTGTTTTGTCACAGGCAGAAAGGAAATACTGAAAGGCTGAGAAAGATATAACAGCAGAAATGTAAAACAAAAAATAACAAGCTATATTTTTAGTTCCACCTTTCCACCTACTTTCATCAGGAACTAAGGAATTGTTTAGGGCTGATGCAGAGGACTATGACAAAATCAAACTGTATGATCCATACTGGCTTGAACAGAATTCAGAAATAAAAGAGATCATAGGAATAGCTAAAACACATCCTCTCGTGTCATTATTAAGAAGCTAGAGCAGTGAGGCTAGTCAGTGTGAAACAAGATATCTCACATTATTTAACCAGAAGCAGGTAGTTCTGGCACAAGTACACCAGGATGCCTACTCAACCTCAGAGTCACCATCACCTTTCTGACAACCCTTTGCTTGAAGGACAATTTCTTTAGCCAAATATGAATACTGCTGAATATAAGGCATAACTAATAATATAAGGCATATTAATAATCCATAGCAAGGTCATGTCAGACAAAAGTGACAAAAAGAGAAAAAAAAAAAACAAACCCTGAATAACTAAAAAAAAACCCCAAACCCCCACAACAATACATCATTTAAACATACAAATTGGAAGCCATACAGAAAGATTTTAAAAATATATATATATATAGTCTTCTACATGAATGGTTTGAAGAACACGGTATTCACCTAGGATTACTGTTTACATGGACAGATATCCCTGCCCATGGCAGGGGGGTTGGAGCTAGATGATCTTAAGAGTCCCTTCGAACCCAAACAGTTCTACAATTCTATGACTCTATTTTTATCATCAGAAACCTAGGACTACTTCTTTAAACAGTATATTACCTTCATGGGTCAAAACCAGAAGCAAGAGAGAATAAGAGTCAGATAAAGATAACGACTTTTGAGTGTATCTTGAAAGACATGGTTTAAGAATCCAAGAGCCAATCTACCTGATTATTTCTAAGTGCAAAAATATCTGAATGCTAAGTGGACTACAGGCATCCAAAACATAGCACGAGAAGCCCATGACTCTCAGTTAAGAGGACTTTTGTGAATTAGTATTTTGAATAGCTGCAATACGATGAATACTACCATTCAAGCTAGTAGAGTTCATGTACTTCATCTTACAATCAAAGCTTTCTCCTGCCCAGCTTAGATTATGCTGGAAAAGAAAGAGAATATGAGAGACTACTGAGATGGTACGTTAAGGAATTATTCCACACCCACTAAAGAAACACAAAAATGAAGCATGTACACCACTCCTGCAGTCATATATACACAGAACAGTGGAGGGAGATGCAAAGCAAAATCTTGCCAGGGCCTGATAACAAGAACAGATAAAGGAAAACAAACAAACAAAACTCAGCTAATATTGTCCTGAGAAAGAAGTTAAATCATACAACAAAAAATACCCAGATCTTAGTACCGGTATTTTTAATCACTTTCCTGTGAGGCTTTGCTTGAGACAAGACCAAGGGAAAAATATTTATAAGACACCAAAAAAGTAAATAATTTCAAACTTCAACAGAAAAACATACCTCTCCTTCAAAACAGTTTGTTTGAAGTAATCTACATGATGAAATTAAATGTGTGATATTCTCACAACTCTAATAGAGTGCCTTTACAAGGTTACAGCCGGGAAGAAATACAAAGCAACTCATAATTAACCTCTGGATTCATTTCATTATATGATTGTTCAGAGAGTGTAGAAAAAAATGTAAGTTTCTGTTATCTTTGTCAAGAAATGTACTCTTATCACATACACAAGGTTTAAAACCAGTTTATATTTCTCAGGTATTGAAAGATGTTTCTGCTGTATGTAGCTGGTTGTTACAGAGCTTAATCTGCACCCTGACAGGCAATGTTATAACCCGGAGGGCACATCAGAGTTGTTTACAGGGGGTTTATAATATGAATCATCTTTGATCAGCACAAAGAGTTAGCTTGTGTTTCCCACCAGTATTTGTCACTGGATTTTAGCACACAGAACATGATAACAGGGCTATCCCAAGATGATGCTGAAAAATGCATCATGTAACCATTGTAAATTTGTATTTTTATTGTTGTGCTCCCTGCATGAGCATTTCAACAAGATGAAAAAGAAATGTTAAGTCAGGTATTGTGAGGAAAATTTGAACTTGGATTCTTCTAGGTTTAGATTTAGGGGTTTGATATCTATACAAGGTAAAATATGCAATTGGTTTAAAAATATGAAAATGGATTAATTACAAGTACAGAACTAAATGCTGTATCTCATGAATAGCTGGATTGGGAATATATGAGAGACATTTGCAAGTCAAACTGACCTTAATAACTTTGTGTAGAACGTTTGGGTTTTTTTGTTTGTTTTTTTTTTTTTAAAGAGAGAAAAAATTCTCCCTGAATTTTGCTCCCTAGAGTTTACTGTAAAGTGCTGATAATTTGCCTTATTACTGGATAAAACATGTCTGCAAAGTCTTTTGCTGAAATATGTAGCATGATGCCAAGGCTCCAAGTATATCCAGATGGGAGGTTTGACCCAAAAGCTTTACAGCTCTCTTAGCACAGTGCTACGTGCACAATTCAACTCCACACTTCTGAATCAAAACTAGAATTCCAGCTAATATGGAGGGCAAACAGAGAATACACACACATACACCCTAAAGCAAACTTTAGAAGTCCAGTTCTGGAGTCAAATTCAGGCATTGCTCCTGTTGAATTCAAACATGACATCTCTTTCAAGATGCTAACTGCTTTCTGAAGCTCTGAGAACTCTATTTACAAATAATTCAGCGATGATGCAACCCATCTTATAACTTGATCATAACATTCAGAAAATTTTGTCTCAGGCTGAATTTTGACCAATCATTAAGATTTCCAGAATAATATTCAAGCAAGAATGACCCTTAATCCAGCACCTAGAAATAATGAGGGGTTCTGCACATTCAGTCCCACAATTTTGACTTTTGGGGAAGAGATGACAATCACTGTGGATGTTAATATTACTGAAATTATTCATGTTTTAATTCAAAGCTGAAAAATCACATTCTGTGATAGCAACATTCAACTGCTGGGTTTTCTCAGTTTCCCATGAATTGAACCTTAACACTGTTATGGTGAACTTTTAATGTAGGTAAAGTAAATCCTGTAACAGTTGAGCATGCTTGTTTGCCGCTCACACTAGGCAGAAGAAGATAGTATTATTCATTGCTTAAATGGGAAGACTACTCATCCAGGGGAAAAAAAAAAATAAAAATGGATATGACTCAGTTTCTTTGCCTGACTTGATCAGGTACCTGAAACTACCTTTGCATGTGACTGCTACTGCTAGGCTAGTAACAGTTCTGAAACAGTGTTCTTTCAAAACCTTTTCAATTCCTCATAACTAGGTCAGAAAACCACAGCTGAATGGCTCTAGCCTGCTGGTTAGGGAATTGTCTCAGGACAAAAGTCACCAAAGCATTTTCTCTGGCTCCAAAATATTGTTCAATAAATATCTTTATGGAAACAAGAACAATTTATGGAAGAAAAACAAAAGTATTACTCTGTAATATTCTATATTCCAGAGGACACTTCAACGAAAGATGGGAAATTTCAGTTTGATGAAAAGTAATAAAGTCAAACTGTAATACACATCATTATGGTCATTTGGGCTCTACAACCCAAAGATAGTATCACAGAGGCCTTAGCAAGTCTGATGAGCTGCAAGGTTAAGTTATCATTATGAAAACTAATCTTTTTATCTAAACATTGTGAATAGGAGAGATCTGAAGTCATCTTTGCTCTTTGAAATTCTGTGAAAGGAATCTAATATCAGGCTTTTTTAGGGTTAAAACATCTTTTACTCCTTATATATTTAAAAAAAGGACCCATTATCCATTACTATTACGACTGTCATAGCATAGCACTCCCTTTGGCTTCCCCCTGTTGAACAGATCTTTGGTCTAGAAATCGGTGTTATACATATGATAAATTTTGTCAACCTTTTTCTGTTGTAAGAGAAGGACCAACAGAGACTTTGCTAAGGAACTGTCAAAAATTAACTATCTTAACCACAATATTGGGGTTTGGTCTTAACCTCTCAATTAATATTACCCTTTTGTCACCTTTCACAACGGAAGTGCACTATCTTGGGAAGAATGCAGACATATATGTTTAAGAAAAGACAGCTGTCAGTCTATTTTCTTTTAATTATCATTTTTACCAGTTCTTTTTCTCTGTTGCAAACATGCTGCGAATCTTTGGTGCAATTGCTACTGTACTGAAGGACTGAGCCAGCTCTTCTCTGCTCTGTGACACCAAGGGTAAAAACTGCAATGAGCAAGGGGCACATATTTTGTACTGGTATTGCATGTATATTGTTTCATGAGATCTCAAAAGCCCTGTTTCTTTTGGATGTGAAGTTGTTACTTTTCCTCAGCTAAGCAGTTACAGGTAATGGTGTGCAGCCCTTTGTCTATGGAGAATTCTACACAGCTGTATAACCATTCAAGTCTTTATATTTAAGCTTTTATGACAGGATTTTCTCCAGTTAAAACACTGTGAAATGGAATGTGCCAAGGCTTTTTCTTTTTTTTTTCTTTTTTTTTTAAGACAAATTAAAACCCTTTGATAATGAATGTCAAAAATTTTTATCTAAACAAACTGTGTTTTATTTATAATAATTTGAAAAATATCGTTCAAAGTGGAGCTGATTACATTGTTACAGATAAGCTAATGAACATTGTCCAGCCTAATTCCCTCTTTCCTGGGCTCTGTAACTTTCACAAATGAATGTACAGATTTCTGCTTTGGATGGAATTTTAGTTTAGATTTATTTTCAAAATTACATCACTAGCGATAATGATTTAACCAACCATCATTTTAGAACAGTAACAGTGGAAAATGTATCATTTTTCTGACGTTAAAAATTACTTCTTCCCAGATATTTAAGTGCTTTAACTCTCTGATGTTATGCAAATTCACCCTTAGATCCAGAAAAGGAAAAGTCCTCTGAATCTCCCGTAAAAGATGTTTTGGTTTTTTTTCTGTGTCCCAGAAGAGGCATTCGTATTAGTCCACATGCTAAACCTGTGCACACTGCCATTTGCACAGCTTTTAAATATTCATATCTATAATTATCTTTGAGTTCTCTGTGTATTACTGTTTGTAGGGACTTGATGACATTCTGCATTCTACCAGCATTAAGGCTGATCCTGCTACTTTGCTAATTGAGGGGAACACATTACCCACAGCAGCACTGTTTGCAAGGGGGAGTAAAAGGCAGCTGGGGCTCATGAGGCATCCATGAATTCTAGCTGGGCTTTTATCAATTTAAGAGCTTTCAGCAAGACTGAATGTGCCAATAGCCTCTTGTACTGACAAAAGAAATACAGACATTTTATCTGATTGTTGAGGGAGAGCAAGATAATGTGTAACTGCTTAACATACATTTAAATTGCACAATAACACACAACTACCTTAACAAACTTTTCCTTCTGTCTACACAAGAAATTAAATAGAAAAATGAAAGAGAAAATCTAAGTTTTAACTCTACTGTCCCCTGAAACAGTCTGCCTACAACATCAGCCAACCTACTAATGGACATGGAGAACACACTACCAACAGTATGAAAAACTAGGACTAGGTTTTGATTTTCAGCAAAACCATTATTTTGGTGAGAATGGAGTATGAAATTGCTTTAAAAGTATATGGCATTAGCAATAACATTTCACTTGCTGAGATATTGTTACTACTTTTTGTGAGAGGAAACCACTATGTTTCTCCAATGTGCCTATAATTATTACGAAGTTATTATTTTGTATTTAAAATATGTCATGAGGGAGAGGATTAAAATCTTTACTGTTAAATCAGATTAGACATTTCAGAAATGCTCTAAGCAACTGGGATGCAATCAGACCAACAGGATTGGTGTATTGTATTTAATGTATATCAATCTTTAATATGTAATGCAAAATAGCTCCTATAGTACTGCAGAATTCCAATACTGTAATCCAATTCCAACTAACTGGACAGATTTGTCTCTTCTCCTTTTGCCAAGCACTTTGCCTTATGAGCTTTAGTTACCTGGTGTGTAGCAGATGAGCTCTTTTTATTAATTGCTAGAGAACAGCATTTTAAGCCTGAAGTGTTAATAAGCTTGCTGTTAGAACAAACTGTGTCACTTCTCTTTAACATCTCTTTTTCTCTAACTTTAATCCAAAAGGTCTTGTCAGTTTTATTCTGATTTATCATCCTGTTTTTACATTTTTACTACATTAATTTCTTTACCAAGAGAGACTTTCTCTCTTATCTATACCCTTTGTTATTTCCAGCTAAATGTACTCTTCAGGAAGCTTATCAGTGCTTATCCCGTATGGAGGCAGCAGGAGGCAGAAAAACTCGAGAGAAAAACACAACTCCACAGAATTGTAGGTTTATAGGCAACTTTTGTGTCAACAAAATGGGCGTTCCCTGAAACAATGTATTACCCTACCAGAGTTTGCACTAATGCAATGAAACTATTGAAAGAAGCAGCAAAGAAGCCAAAATAAAGTCTACCATGCTCTCTTACACTGATGCTCTGACTGAAACAACCAATAGGACTCTTTACTAGGAAGAATGAAGGCTTTTAAGAATTTGCAGAAAAAAGTTTTATAGCTATGTGTGACTGTTATATCTATATGAAAGCTTTTACATTTACATGTAAATGGAAAAGCAATGTAAACACTAGTCTGTCTGTTAAACTTCTTAAACTGCGAAATAAAGATATTGATTACATCCTTTCATCCTCCTTTTTTTTTTTTTTTACTGATCTGTGCTTACCGTGTTGTTAATTGTGGCTAGCCTACCTGTCAAAGTCAATAGCTTACCACAAGCGTAGAGAACTCACAAGTCACACCTGTGCCACATATGGCAGAGATCACATGCAAATTCCTCAAGTAGTGATAAAATCATGGAATGTGTAAAGTTGAGCATATGTGCAATCAACCCTTTATATCATAATCAGAAGAGCATGAAGCAAGGATGGACATTAAGGCACAAATTGTGCCCTTTGCTTGGCTGCTGCACAGTTTACAATCAAAACTGGAAGGAGACAGCCAAAGTGGACAGCCTACAGGGACTGGTGATCTTTGGAAATCCAGGATGTTTTCTAAACTTCTGAGTGCATTAAACTATCTTGTGCTGATTCACTCTTAGTTTACACTACTTTACTTTTGTTAAATTCTAATGGAAACCATCCAAGAAAATATTTTATATTTTATTCCCCGTGTTCTCTATATATGCTTTATCAGTTTCCCCAAAAAGTGAATCCTAAGTTCTCATGCCTTTAGCTGATAAATCAGAAAGACTTACCAAGAATATTTCAGCAGTTCATCAGCAAAGTTGTTTGGATTTTTTTTTTTTTAACTTCTCTAAAATCTGAAGTAGTAATGTCTAATTCTACATTTCAGGGACAGGACTTTAGATGATGGCAAAATGGGAACAAAGAACAGGTAATAATTACAGGCAGGGCTAATAATTGTTTTAGAGTTGTTCAGCAATGTGATTTTCAAAATTATTTTCTCACTTGTACATACCTTTATCAAACAGGGGCTGCTAAGGCTTAAATTTTCTTTTTCAAATGTCTGCATTGGATTTATTTATTCTTGTTTAAATATTATTAAATTAAAGTTATTTTTGTTTATTCATCTCATTCACTTTTGAGAAAAATCCAGTTTTCCACAGTGCAAAAAATGAAGATGACCTTTTCCATGGAATATCTTAGCAATAGGATGCTTCAAAACTTACATTTGTTGTGAGTGTGCCCTTTGCGTCAAGGAAGTGCTTTTTGCTCTTCTACCATCTATTAAAAAAGGCTGCAGGAGGCCTACGGGAAATAGCAATTCAAGGAGATTGACAGAAACAGGCTTTACCAGGAACATGCCAAATAAATGTCAAATTTAACAAAAAACAAAAGACTTTGAAGTGTGCTACCCCTGTAGTACTCTCCACTTCAAGAGACCAATGAACATCCAGTTCTGGGTGCTGAATGGAAACATGGTCTGTCCTGTACTACCACATACTCTTCCACCAGGCCTTCCTGAGAACATAAGTCAGTTGCCTGATTCAAATACAGGGGGAACAAGAGCTGAATTTAAAGCCAACTGTCAGAAAGTTTGAAAGTACCAGTAATGTTTCATAAGACAGAAAAAAAATGGTATGGAAAAGAAACACACTGAGATAGCTAGGGAGAAGAATGGCAAACATCATGCAGAGAGGTTGATAATCATAAATGAGACCTGGGGAGAGAAATAAGGGAAGAAGAGAGGCTTGAAGAGGAGAGAAATAAAGGAGTAAGATGGAGGGAGCAGAGTCTGGGACTGTGCAATGACTGTGTAAAGACATAAAGGTGGAAAAATATGGCATGACAATGGAGCTGTAGCATAGAAGGAGCAAAGAGATTTGGAAGAGACAAATTTTGTAAAGGAATTAGATTAGTGAACTGTTCCTACACTGCGGTGGTTGACCCCTGTCAGCAACTAAGCACCCATCAACCCTTCACTCATTTCACCCTTCCCCATCAGGATAGGGGAGAGTACTAGAATAGCAAAAATGACTAAGAAACTTGGTCAGGACTAGACCAGAAATGACTACAATTAATTTAACTGAAAAACAACAAAGAAAATAATATAAAAAATGTTTTAAGTGTTTAAGTGGTTTTGAACTTTCATACACTGAAACATGGATTCAATCTTCAATCTATTCCATAGATACAACAGCATATTATCCAAGCAGGTGGCATTGCTTCATGCTATATTTTTAATCTTAACACAAGTGCTTATCATTTATGACAAAGGAGTTTATTTTAGCCTCTGCTAATTCTGTACTGCAGATGCATTTTCAGACCTCTGAAAACAAGGCCTCGTAGAAGTGAGAAAGAAACACAATTTCTCAGTATGAAACTTCCCATGCGACTTCAAAACATGAAGGAAAAGCTGATATGGCAATAAAAAGTAGCATCCTGAATAAAATAATATATTCCACATGAGATGTCAGCTTAGAGAAACCATACTGTTTTGCTCTTGTTAATTTGATAACTCACTGACTTTATAGCTCCTCTAGCAGAGACACTGATCATCAGAGTTTAGTTCAAAAGAATTAAACTAGGGAAGATATGCTGCATACATTTTTCATACACCTCTTTTGCTTATGCAAGAGAACGTCTTTCATGTTAGGTGCCTGAAGCAGAAAATATTGTGACAGTGAGGTGACAGAAATCAAATAAAAAGTTGTATTAGCAGAATAATATGGAATTTGAGATATAATTATTTCCTGTTAGATTAAAACTTCAGAATTAAACATTTTTTATTGCTATCATATGTATTAAAACTTATATTACTTTGCTATATGACAAAACAATCTTGTCACTCTTACTTGAGTTAAGAGAGCTTGTATGATAGAAGGATTTATACAAGCCCGACCACTTACAGTCCCTTCTTGTTCAAGCATGCTGACATGCTAACAGAAAACTTAGCCATGTATTTGGGGATTTTTCTGGACTGTTCTGCTACTTCTTCTTTTTTTTTTTTTTTTAAATGTAGTTGAGTAGTCATTTTTTTTGTTTTTTAAAGAACAACCTGTTTTATCAGTGGAAGACAAAGCGTGTTGCATAATCTCCTCCCCCCAAATCAGCAACTAGTCCTTTTTTCCAAATGTAAACCAATGCATTTATTTCCATTTTAGTTCTTTTTTTTATTTCTTTTTGTTCCCATTCCAAAAATATTTCAAGCTTTTCAATGTACATTATTGATACATTGATACATTGACCAAGTGTTGCGCTAATTTTTTACTTCCTTTTTTTCAAGTGAAGAAGGAGTAGTGGATTCAAACTGGCCTGATGCTGATAAATTAGCTGTCACCTGACAAACTCCCCTGTTTCAAACATATCTGATGCTGGCACTTTGCAGTTCTCCTCAGAAGTGCTGCAGGAATAGATGCGCTCCAGTCTGACAAGCTAACATCTGATAGTGATATGCTATGCCAACACAGGAGAAATTATTTGCGAAGTGTTTCACAATGTAAAGAACAAGTTCTGAAGAAAGAAAATAGTCCAAGACCTTCTATCAGATCGTTAATATATTCTCACACAATATGGATTTAGAAAACAACAGGATCTGAATACTCATACTCAACATGCATAAACTATGCAGCTACTGTTAAACCAGCCTCTCTGGAAAGTGGAAATCTCCTTGCAGGAGACAGAATGTCTCTGCCTCTTCTAAATGACTTGACAGTGAGGGTATCTATATTCTACAGCACACCTTCACTTCATAGACCAGTGTCATAGTTCTTTCTTTAATTAAAATTGGTTTAATGATTCTTATGTTCCAGAAGTCTGAATTCACCCAACCGCAAGTTCTGAAGGCCTTCATAATTTACACACATTATTTGAATCTACTGAGACTTCATTTTGACCACCTATTTACCACCCACATCTGTATTTTTAACAGAGTTGTGCATTGGAGTTAATCCAGTGAAGCTATATAAAACTACTAAGGTTTATATTTAAATTTCATATGAATAGCTAATTTATACAGAATTGCAACTGCTAAAAGCAGGTTGCTTGTTCTTAACTCTTTGACTTTGAAAATAATGGAATTCAATGTCAACTTAGCCTACAGTATGAACATTCACTTTGGATAATCAATAATGTTCCATAATTGTATATGAAAATTATTTGATGGCAGCTTCAGCTTCCTAGCTGGATAACAATTCATTTTAACCATTCATAATTCAATCAGATTACATCTTGTTTTACATATTTTAATAGAAGCTTTCTTCTGGTTATTTTACAAAATATATATGCAAATGAGGTATTAAATAATTGATGAAGCACCTTGTTTTGCTTGTAGCTACAAGTGATGCTTTTCTTCACAAATATACTTAGGCAGTAGTTCTCTTCACAGCAAGATTTTTGCATAGTATTTTAAAAGATATTTAAACTCCTGCCGTGATGAAGGGTTATTTAGAAACACCAAGTATAATTTGCTAACCTGATTTATGAAGCAATTTATACAATCTAGTAAAATAGCACTGCAGAATTACATTGCAAAGGGATACTCATCTTCCGTGAAGACCCTATATTCTTTAACACTTGGACAATTCCGCATTATTACATTCTATGATAGGACAAAGTATATTGGGGTAATTATCCCTCCTACTTTAGAACAGCTTTATAAAACTGTTAGACGTTAACGCTGCATTATTCTTTTCCTACTGCCAAATTTCATTCTCTAATACTCAGTAAAAGGGGAAATAGAGTCATTAATCTCTTATTATACACAGTTTAAATGATGTAATGTAATCCTATGTGTATTTCTACAGTTGTGTGTATAAATATAAGTATATATATATATGCATGTATATACATATTTAACAAGGATACTTTTAATAGTAAAGATTCTAGAATCCATCCCTTAACCTATTGTATTAAAGAGCCAGTATTTAAAGTATTACTTCCCTCTTTTTTAGTTTTATTTGAACATTTAACATATGATCAATCTTGCTGTAAAAGGGCTTTCTGAAATAAAATTGGGCCAACAAAATACAAGTTATTTAAGCATAGTGCCTTCTAACCTTGTAATTAATACATCAGTAAGTTATAAACAGTCCTTTCTCTTGTTTGTGGAAATGTACAATATAAATGCAAACTTGAAAAATGCTTTCCTTTTGAAGCTGTGGGATTTGAAAGAATGAAAACTAGCTTTAATGACTGAAAGAGATGAAGAGTTTATAATGCTGTCTAGGCATTTAGCAAGTTTCTGATTGGGCACTTACAAATGAGAATCCTTTCAGTGCCTGTAAGTTAATTTAATAAAATACAGCACTCAGGCACAGAGTAACTTCCGCTGAGAACACTGAGGTCTTCAGAGAGAATTCTTATAGAAACTAATGGGAAAGAGACACCTCCATACTGAAGTTCACACAACAGTCTTCTGTTTCAGCTTCCTCTGAGGAATCTAAATCTTAAATGTAGGCATTTCAAATCCTTTTCTTGGTTTTAGGCAAAAGGTCTCTTGTTTTCTTTGTGAGAGAAGAGGTTTATCTGCCACTGAACACAGAAGATGCTGAACAGGTGCTCACTAAAGGTCAGAAAAGAGCTACAGATGAATCCTGCCACTCTTCACCCTTGTGTTGCAATGTTTTATGAAGAGCCGAGGAAACTGAAGTTTTAAAAAGACAGTGGTATTTTTAAAAAGGAAATCCTAAGATTCATAATTAGAAATTTATCTTTTTAAAGGACACAAAGGAGATAATACTATAAAAAAAATGATGTGTGCCTTCCTCACAAATAATTAGTAAAGTATGTCTCTTGACATGCTGTCCTTACTTCCTTGTTCTTTCTTTGTTGGGCTTTTTTTTCAGAACCAACAGCAAACTGATCACCTGCATGTCAGAAAAGGGCAAGAAACCTCCAAATTCTTGTTCAAAAAACTATGAAACACTACTGTGTGCCCCAGAACAAAAGCAAGCCTGAAAGCTGCCAACATTTTCATATTTACTTGTTTTAGCTGTCAGTGAGACCAATCAAAGAGATAGATTTATGATATATTTATTTTTCCAGTGCTTTTAAATTCACGCTTTCTTGAACAGGCACAGGAATTTCAGCAGACAAAATCTACCTGCCAGCAGGATGTATATGTTTTATTTCTATGGTATTTTCATTTCTAAGGTATTCCTAAGATTTTTTTTTTTTTTTGTAAATATAGTGCCTTGTAATATTGAAAATATTCACAGTGAAAAACAGAATGCATATTCAGAGCTCTTAAGTACACAAGATCCAAACCATAGGATCTTTTGATATGCAATCACCTATAATTACTTGGTTGGTTTACTTTGCAGTCAGAAAATGGTGCTATTAAGTGCACCTATTTAGTGCAATATCGTCCTTCTTAGGGAAATACTCTTTCATTAACTGAAGAGCGAAACTCTTACTAATCATCATTTTGCTTCTATCAAAGTAAATTTACCAGTAGCCAACTGTCAGGATGAAATTGGCAATTTATACAAAAAGTAAGAAACATATTCATAACAACAGAATTCCAACCTAAAATTTTGCCATGAACATATTTTTAACTTTACATTGTGATGTACTCAGCCATTTTTGCCAGAGTTACCCAATAACAAAATAAGTAATGACTGCTGTCACTCTTTCTTTCACAGAAATAGCAATATAATCCTGTTTTGGTATTAATCACTATATTTCAACAGCATGTGCCATTAATTCACCTTTATGTGCTGAAACCAGTCAATACATAGTCTGCAAATTCACTTGTTCTTTGGCTCTACATGGCAAAAACCATTGCCTTAAAATAGGTCTTTTTATCATCTTCAGGGCAGAGAATGGTTTAGATAAACACTATAGCTAAGCTCTCAGAGGATATATCAATCTTATGCTTAAGTCATATTCTTCTTTATGTGTTTTATCTGGTATTTTATGTTTTTTAATAACGTGTTTTTCTGGTATTCTGAAATACATTTACAAATAATACTACAGAAGCCTGAAATTGCTTTAATGAAGTTTAAGACATTTTTGTTCAGTGAATATCTAAAGATCTTTCACCTTGTAAAACATGGTAGTTCACACACTAAACATTTCACAAAATAGGGTTAAGACACTGAATACTCGCTAATTACTACAAACTGTTAACATAGTGCAATGTGAATGCTGCATTTTTTAAAGAATCATTCAGTCTTCATCTGTTATTTTTGTTGCTATTCCAGAATGTGGAATGCCATTTGCTGTGTTGTGTGACTTGACCCACTATTCATACAGCATTTTGACAAGAGCAGACTTGGGCCATCAGCTCGCATTTCACTGCTGCCTTCCCCTTCTAGCATTAGTGCACTGGCAGAGTAGCATACACCACATAAACCTTATAAACATTTCCATTTTTCACTTTGTGTGATGTCTCTCACCTCATTGAACTTCACTGGCATTTACTGTGAGCTTCCGGCATTCCTGTGCTCTGTCCTCCTGGTGAGGAGGCCTGGAAGCCAGAGGCTGCCCTACAATGGCAGCACTAGGGCCAGGGATATCATGGGCTGCTGGGGCTGTCTATTCTCCTAACCCTGCTCTGCCCCTGGGCTGCAGTGGGCCACACAGGGCCCAGAGATTCACAGAGGCACTGAGCAGCAAGTCTGCAGTTATGGCCTTGCCTTCCTAATATTCTGTAAACTGGTGTCCTGAAGAGATCAAGACCTGTACTAAATCGTTATCCTTTGCATGTGGAATGACCAGCAGTAACTGCTCAGTGTGTATCAGTGGCTAGACTTCGAAAGATAAACTATAAGGGTCTCCTACTCGCCTAGAAAATAAGCCTTTTCTAACAACTGTGGCTGTTTAATGATGGTCTGTCCTCATGGCCCACTTCGTTAGGGTTCTCCTTCTTTTGGATGTACATGATGTTCCCTGAACAATCTCCCTACTGTAGAGGTAATGCCCTGATGTTTAGAGGTAATAACCACCCTCTGATGTGGAGCTGCTGGGCAGGAATATTGCCATGAAAACATATTCATACAAGAGCCAGCAATCAAAACAGTATTTTTATCTAATCAGTTACAATGCAAACTACAGTCATAGTAGTTTTAGAAGAAGGCCACAACCATTAGGGACACAGAGTCTGCAGACTTATTCCACGTTAGAATGAGAGTGACGATCGCAAAATGGATCAAGTAATGCCCTTTGGGAATATACCATATATATCAGAATGACTTAGTAAAGGAACAAAAGTGAGTAGACTGAGCCTGCCACTAAACAGATGGACACCAAAACAGATGTAATTGGATTTGCTTCTGCTAAGCAGATTCATAAGCTAAAACTCTCTCCTTGCTCCTCTGAGAGATCAGCTTCAGACAACTAAGGGGAAATATGTTTAGCATTGGATTTGGCCAGCGCTTGTGGCAGCTCAAGCACTAATAAGGACCAGCTGTTAAAAAGCAACCATCAGAACTGCCTGTCCATTTACCTTTTCCCAGTTTAATGTTCCAAAACTTTGCCAAGTGCAAAGTTTGGACGAACCAGGACTGTATTTTACTTCAATTATCTGTCCCATCCTTTTCCCATTTCCTTGCATAAATTAATCATGATTCAACAGCATCCTCCCCACTGCTAAAGGGTACTGGCTGGCAGGAGTATTTTGGCAACCAACTAACTTGGCGTTCCCTCCAGGTGTACTGAAGAAGAAAAAAAAAAAAGAAACCAAATAAAAAACTGTTCTTTCCCTGTGGAGTGATACCATATGAGACTATTTTTCCTATGGAAAATCTACCAGGGCACCTATATCCCAAAGCCATGCTTTGCTACCTGAAGGATGGCAGAGCTGTTGAAAGAAACCATCTGAGAATCCAGGCAAGTCCAGGAGGAGAGGAGTGAGATAAAACTGTACAACTAAAATACTGTTCTGCATTCCACAAGGAATTATCACTACACTGGTAACACTTTCTGCCTAAATCCTAATCGAGTTGTGCCACTGTGAAATGCTTTCTGCAGCTGTTCTCAGGTTGTACTTGGAAGAGCTGTGAGAAACTTGCAGATCTTGGGGTTTGCAGGGCATGCCCCCACAGCATTTGCCATGCTGGTATTTGCATTCCATCTGTCAAAATGTAAAAGTAAGCCTTCTGGTTTATAGAGAGAAAATATTAAAAATATCTAATGTAAAAGAATGGGGAGAGGTGTTAGTCTTCAATTTCCATTTTTAGAATTTGCTAATTGGCATCAGATGATAATATCCATTCTTATCAGTTCTCTGAAGTTGAATTCCCAATTATTTTTTCCATCTACATAATTACTAGCAAGAAAAATTGTTCAGTACTGAAGGCTTACATGAGAAAGGAAAGTAAAATACATTTGTTTGTATTTTAATCTTAGCATTTTTATATGCTTCATATATGTGAAAGTAACGGTAATAACAATAATGCACTTCTTAAGATTTATGTTGAAAAGTCAGGCACAATAATAAAGCTTCACAAGTCAAAACGCAAAGAAAAAAACTACAAAACACATTATATTTAAAGTAAACAGCAGACAGCCTTATAAGAATTTCTTCAATAGCCTGTCTTACTTCCACTTTCTGTAATTAAATCTGGTGTCTGACAGCATGTGCTCTGACAGTGTAAGCAGAGATCACACACCTCCCAGAAGTAACTTATAAATAATTAAATCTTCACCCATTCAGATTCAAACACCAAAGAGATGGATCAACTTTTTCTGCTACACCTTGCATAAAAAGTTCCTTTTGAGTGCCACACCATCAATGTGCAGTATTCAAGGCAGAAAATTGTCATGCCTCTTTTGTTCCAGTGAGCAAACCAAAACACTTACTCTGCATTAAACAGTGCACTGCAGAAACACAGAGACCAAATCATATTCCCTAGACATTAGTCTTCAAGACACTCATTCTCTCTGTATTTGCAGAATAGCACACAATGAGGTAAACACAGCCCAGGTTTTACTCCACTGAGTTCAGTGTTATTACATGAAGAATTAATTTATTCAAATACATTTTAGTAATTTTACAAGCACTTCTAATGAGTTGTAAGTGAACACTGGCTTACCCTCTGGCTTTTTTGGGGGCTAAGGGACTCTCTGTTTTCCAAAATATAAAATTATCTTCTTATTTTTCTTGTTTCAAGACTGGCCTGATTAATGGAGTAAGAACTCTCAGGATACTATTGAGATTGACAGTTGTTTAGGGAAAATAATGCTCAAAAAAAATAACAGCCTCATAGTCCCATAGATAGCATCTTGATTTTACCCTTACACTATACATGGGGGAAAAAGGTGTAGAGGGACTGAACAGATGTCATTCCAGAATGCACTAAACATGCAGTGAAGGGAAGGAGATGCTGTGATCTCCATCTTCTTGAGAAGCTGGAAATTACAGCAGTTTTACCCCCTGCTGTGCTGTATTACAGGACTGGAAAGAGGCAGTCACCAGGACACAGTGTGGCAAGGACAGTGAGGAATTAAGAGATGTGATATTAACTGAGGGGAAGAAAAGAATCATAAAATATAAACAGATGCAGAAAATGCTAAGATACCTTTACTGTCACTAGTATTGCAGTGATAAAGTCTATATGTCACTGTTCTGCCTTGATTTCCTAACCTGCTTTGCATCTTTGAATTTTAAATATCCCAGTATGTAGAACGCGGGTGTTTTTCTACATACCCAAATATTTCAGACATTACAACACTATATTTTGCTTTCTACACCCTAAGTATTACTGGTGCAGTTCTAATTCAGTGACAACTGAAAGCATAATAACCATTTTATGACCACGGGTTCCCAACACCTCTCCGATTTGTATATTTAATAGGACTCCAGAAGATATATGCAGTCACTAAAGATAATGGTATAAACAACTTACAGACAGAATTTTTATGGTTACTGTCTTTGCTGGGCAACATCTTGACTCCTCTTGATTTCAGTTCAATTGCTTTTTTCACTGAGAAAACAAGGAAACAAGAAGAAAATAATTCATTATTAAAACTTATAAAAAGGACATACAGCAGCCAAATCATACATGACAGTAATACAAAGCTACACAGGAATCCTACAGACTGACTGAAATAACTATAGTTTCTGTGATAATCCAAATCCATTTTTACAAAAACACCATCATTTATCATGTTTCAAGACGTCCTTTTTAAACAGACATTATCATTGTGGTATTTCAAATTCAAGTTTCCTTAGGGTCAAAGATAAGAAAAAAACCTTTCCTTATTACATGCATGGATTTCCTATATTTGTGCTGCATATTGCGAAATCTTACACATTTTTTAAATTTATTTCTTAACTAAAATGCACAGTACATTATCTACACAAATCAGAGGACCACAACATTTAAATGTAATTTTCACAACTGCTTTTGTTTCACTCTTAATAGTAGACATGGTTTTAGTTCAGTTTTCTAAGGAGATTAAGGTTATAGTATTATACTATGCTACATTCTTCAGCTCACCTAACCCCTTTTGAATCTATAGGGCAATTTCAACAGAATTAGAAAGAGAATAAATGCTCTCAAATGGGAAAAAGTTTTGTGAGAGAGAACAGATGTGTCAGAGGTTTAAAATCTGTTTTCTCTGTTAGCCAGTTGAATGGCTGATAAACTCCCAGACTATCGCTACTAAATAGCTGGGGCACCACAGGAGGGATCAGGAGCAAAGTAGGAAAAGACATGAGAAGAAAGTAGAGCAGTTATGCATTAAGGAACATATGGGGTAGATTTTTAATTGTAATGGTGGGAGAAAAGGGTAAAAATGTAGGATACATTCATAGGAAATTAATTAGTTCTGTGGCTTTGGAACAACTTGATCAACTGAAAAAAAATGAGATGTAGAAAATAATTGTGAAACAAGTCTGGACAATTCAAAACTGTTGTGCAAATAAACAATAATAACAGCTAAATAGCTAGTGAAAAAGGAGTAATCCTTTCCTCTTTCATATTAAATACTTATTTTGCTAGAGTTTGGAATGGTTAATAATCTTAAAATGCAACCATTTATCCTAGATCCAAACAGAAACAAAGAATCAACTCAAGCATTTTTAAGATGGTAGTAATTTGTACCTCATACTATATAAATATATAAATGAATATCACAGATTATCGGCTATACTTTCTAGGTCTGGGACAAATTTTGTGATTATCCACCACATACTGATCTATATGCAAATATTTCTAAGAAATGAAGTGGTAGGAACAGCAAGACAAAATGCCTTTTAAGACTGCATTCAAAATCATGATTTCATTGTATTTGTTTCTATATTGGACTTCTGCTGCTTTTGCAACCTCAGAATGAAACAGGCATTTCCTAAGTGCTGAAATTGAGCAAATACTGCAGAAACTACACTTTTTTTTTTTTTTTTTTTGTGTTACGTACATTGCAAGTGCAGATATTTATGTCTACACCTGGAAAACAGGTGTTCAAATGATGAAAGAGTATTGAAACACAACTGTAGCTGCATAGAATGAAATTGATTTGATGGCAGTGTGTGTGTTTTCTTTTAAGACAGGAAAACATTACATGGAGTCTTCAATGAAGACAGTGAGGCTAATATTCGTAAGGACTTCTAGAAGGGTAAACCTCATGGATATGGTTTTCTTAGGATTGCTTTCTATACTTAGGTACTAAAATTTCCATCAAGTGCTACCTTATGTTCTGTTTTCTTAGGCTGCATAACCAGTCTGTTAAAATTACTCTGTATTTAATGGAAAAAGAACAACTCATATAATGAATACTTGGGATGCTGCCTGGAGTTGTGGTCCCTCCAACAGCAAGAATTTCACACATTATTACTATCTGTGCTGCATGCAAAACATGCACATTTTTGAAGGATTAAAAATCCACACTACTTACATTCACAGATGAGTGGTAAACCCATCGAGTTATTATACACAGGATAGAAAGAAGAACTACACTCTCCTCCTTCTCTTTGTTGGAACTGGAGTTGTTTAGTCTGGGGAAGAGAAGGCTCGGAGAGGAGCTTGTCACTCTCTACAACTGCCTGAAAGGAGGCTGCAGTGAGGTGGGGGTCAGTCTCTTCTCCCGAGTAACAAGCAATAGGACAAGAAGTAATGTCCTCAAGTTGCACCAGGAGAGGTTTAGACTGGATATAAGGAAAAATTTCTTCACACAGAGTGTGATCAGGTTTTGGAACGGGCTGCCCAGGGAAGTGCTCAAAAACCATGTAGATGCAGGCCTCAGTGATATGGTAGTCTTGGCAGTCCTGGGGTAATGGCTGGACTTGATGATCTTTTCCAACCTAGATCATTTAATGATTTTATCGTTGTCCTGTGACCCTACTTTGGGGTGAAAGTGGCAATCATGACTCAAATTCCTTGTGAGAGTTCACCCTTGAATGTATTTGACAGACATACTTGAATCATGCTTCTTGGGAATGGAGAAAAATGATACCCATCAGCTTTATTTGAAAGACAGAGGACATAAATTGAAATAAGAAAGGTTCTGATTTGATATATGAAAAACTTCTTAACTATTAAAACATTCAAGCTTCAAAACAGGTCCTGCAGTTTCCATCCTTGGAGTTTTTTCACATGTCAAGCAAAAGGCATTCTGTATCTCTCTGCAAGAATACTAGATAGGGGATTCATAATACTTAAGATTAGTCATCTAAAATGTATGTTTTATGAAGAGAAATAGCTACCTCAAGGGGGCAATTTATCCCCTTCTAAAATAGGTACAATGAATCATCTTCTAGAGGTGCCTTTTCCTCTCCATAAAATATAACAGAAGCATATAGCACTCGCTCAAGCTAGATCCCTACATTTTAGACAGTAACATTAAGGTGATGTAAGCTTTTATGTCTGGACACAGCCAGATGTAGGTATCCATGAGACATAGGGATCCACAAATGGGACAGTTTGAGAGAGAAATATCAAACTTCTGTCTCTATTACACTTGTGTGTGTGAGGTTTTGCTTGTGGCCTGCATAGTGTTTTCTTCTATTTTTAAAAAGTATGAAGAAAGTATAGTCTTTAAAATACAACCTATTCAACCTTTGAAAGAGAAATAGAGACCACTGAGAACTGCGGTTTGATTCAATCAGTTCAACCCCTTCTGTAATGTTAAAAAAAATACTCTAAATTGCACATAACCATTCAAATCCCATTTGAATACCTTTTTTGAGACACTTCTTTTCTAATTTGTGATTTTTTTATCAGAAAAGTTTTTTTGATTTCAAAGATTATTTGCTATTTAATAGCACAAAAAGAGCAATGAGTTTACATTAATAATGTCAGCTATGAACAGCACTTTCCAGCTTTTAAGTGATTACTTTTTAAAATTTGCACAGCTTTCTGCTGTCTTATATTAAACATTCAGTTAAGTTAACTGAATTAACTCACTTCACCTTTTCTGTTAATTGTAACTTCAAGACTCTTGGAGATGAGATACCCATTCGGGGATAAGGGCAGGGCTGAGTACTGGAAGTCCAAGATAATCTTATCAGCCTACTGGAAGGCACTGGTGGTATTTCTTAGCTTTTTGCTGTAACTAAATTAAACTCAGCTATGAAAAGAATATATGCCTGGCATTATTTGAAAGGACCATGAAAGTTACAGTAAAATTTTCAAGTTGTAAAATTCCACTGGCTAAAGTGCATGCAAGAAGTATGCAAATCTGCTTCAGGCCAGGGCTGGGGACAGGCATGGGGTTAGAGATCCTTTAGGAATGAACGTTCATGACTACTCTTATGCTTCCCAAAGTCTATCTTTCTGGGTTGAAGAAAGAGGCCAAAATTCATTCAGCAGGTATTCGGTACAAAGGAATGACTCTTCTTCCTGTTCATATTACATTAGTAGACTATGACCTGTATTATGATACCTTTAGATATTGTTATAATCATAGTAAATATACCTCTATTGTACACCAAAGATTACTTTCTTTTGGAAGTTGGTTTTTTTTTTTTTTTTTTATCTTTTTTTCCTGCTTTTGTAAACAAAATAGCTGTTTGTGGTCTTGATGAATACTATCTTTCTGGGCAGAAGCTTCAGGACTTCTTACAGAACATGACCATCACTCACAGTTTGAAACTGTCTCATGTGGAGAACTGTTGGTGATGAACTTTCATGCTGCCTTTACAATTCAAGACACATTATGTGCACGCCATGGTAGTACTAAACTCTCAGCACAGCTTCGATTTGTGCTTTTGCAAGCTGTCAGTCTGGATAGTCAGACAATCCCCAGTTCCATGTAGTTCCATGGGGATTTCTGTTCTGATTTTTAGATCTTCCTTGAAACACCAGGTTATGACACTCATTGGTTTATATTCAAATTCAATTCACATAAATATTAGACTTCATTTTAGCTTTTTTAGATTACTTAATTAGAATAGGAGGGGTGTAAGATTTTTCTTATCAATAAGATTATAGTTTTATTCTAAGATTTCTAACACATTTTGAGTTATTAGCATCTCACTGAAATAATTTGGTAATGGTTGTCAGATCCTAATTTCAGTTATACTTGTGTATACCTGGTAGAATAGATCTTTTCCACAGAATGTTTATATGCCTAGTCCAAATTTATTATAAAAAATTACTGTTAACTAAAATCACCTATGATCTAATGTTTTAAGTTTGTTTGTTGTTGCTGCTGTTGTTGTTTTTAAGCAAATTACTATATTGCACACTGCAAACATTACAATGTTTTCTTAGCTCAAAGAATACTCATAGAATAATTGATCTTTTCAAATTAATATATGAGTGATCTGAATGGGGGTTTTTTGTTTTTTTTTTTCCATTTCCAATCAACTGTCTAATGGCAGATCAGAAATACAGCAAAAAGAGGAGAAAATTACATTTTTCCCTACATACTTTTTAGTGAGTCCTTTACTACAATGAGATCTAAGTAACTTAGTGAATTTTTATCATTACGGAGAAGATTTGGAGACGCAATGTTCATGTTCAAAATGAATTGTGATGTCTTATGACTTTAATAATCTATTAATCAGCATATTTTCAGTAGGAGTGAATCACACCCAAATATACATAGTCATTCTTTTCTTCTTCTTTGTCTCAGAGAACTGGAAATATAAAAAATGTTTATAAAACCCACATATTTCTAGTGTGGATTTTTAAAAATAATGCATCTTAAATACACCCTAAAAATGTCAAAATATTTTTTAATTTGTTCTTTTTGAAAGTGAAAACAGCCACTGGTACTATCAGCTTTATTTTGTGGAGCCATAAGGCACTTCAATATACTATGTCTTTTCTACATTCCTACCTCTCAACAGTTCAGAAGGAAAATTTTCTCCATTTTCTTCTAATCACATTTATTTCTACAGGAGAGTAACTCACAGAAGAATTGCTCTACTGCTGTTACTACTGCAAAAACATATTATACGCAGCAGTTCATTACAGAGGGATGGTTTCCTACAATTCATACAACAATGAATGTTTTAAAATTATTTTTATTTTCCACAGTTTTGTTTCCCAGGATGGTTCTCTGAAACTGGCCAACCTCAGGTATATTCCCAATTGCTCAAGAAAATGAAATCTGAAGGCTTGCCTTTTTCATGATAGTTTTAAACAGTTTTTTTAACAATTATGTAAGACTAAACAAAAGCATGCAACTGTCTTACAAATATTCTCTGCCCATGCATATTTTTAAAATATATATATTTCACAGGTGCAAAGAGCTGTACGGAGTACACAAAAATATACAAAATATGAATCCTGGCAGAATCTGCATCTTTCCAACAGCAAACTCAGCTATTTAAATCTTGATCTTTGATAAATCTTTAATTTTCATTCTTCATGAGTCCATTTAGTTACATCTGGGGTTTTTGTTTGATTTGAAGAAGAGAAGATAAAACAGTCTTTAAACAAATTATACATGGACCTAGAAAATAGTGACAACCTGTCTGAAATCTACATAAAGCCTTGTCAGAATTCAATGTGTTTATAATTTTTCTCTGACACTGGAAGATGTTTTTGTCTGAACTACTGATATCGAACAAGAGTAATTTGCAAACTAACCTATTTTTTTTTAACATATACAAGTTCTTCAGGTATAATTTCAAGGGAAGAAGTAAAATTTTCTGTTCGACTCCTCGAACGCTTCCATCAGCGCTGCCTCCGTACAATTCTAAACATTCATTGGACAGACTACGTGTCAAATGT
>JANHGB010031596.1:0-28971 GCA_026283785.1 Coracopsis vasa
AGCAGCCATGCGCGCCCCCGCCCTGCCCGGTGCCCGACGAGGCGGGACCCGTCCCCAGCCCCGATGTCCTCCCGATGGGCGCCGCTTATGCCGCGCCGTCTTGAGGCCGAAGCCATCAATTCACCTCCAGGGGAGGGGGGAATAAGAGGTCCAGGAGGTGCGTCCGATCCCCGGAGAGGCACCGCGTCCGCCGAGCGCTCCCGGCCCGGCCCCGCCGCCTGGCTGGGCTCTGCCCGCGCAGGGAGCCGCCCGCGCCCGCTCCCCCCCTGCTCCGCATCTGGAATCCGCAATCAAGAGCCCAATTTTGTCATTTGGAAACACTAATTATCTAATCACGCCACGCTGCCGAGCGTACTTGTCTGCCCAATTAGCTAGGACAATTATTAAGATTCGGAGGCCTAATTATGTCTCAATTTAATGCTGGCAAACTCACGGATAGAGCAGTAATTAAAATCCTCTCCTTGCCTCTGCCTTTAGGGCAGCGGCTGATGAGGACCTGTCAGGGGCTGCGCTGCACCGAACCAGCCAAGCGGATTGTGCAACATGACCCCGCATTGTTAAGTGTGTCAACATATTAACCTGAATTCCCTTCAGCTCCCATAATCACATCGGGTAGGAGGAAGAAAAGGGGCTAAAACATGAAGCATTTTATTAAAAAAACATAAATTCTTTTTAATTAATGCTGTAAGAGATCTGACGCTGCTTGAGCTACCAAATGCTGCGAGTCATATAAGGCTGGTGCTTCTAATTACCCAGCAAAGGAGGGTTTGCTCTTCTCTGTTAGAAAGGCTTCCCTCTCCTCTCATTTAAAGAAAATGATCTTTCTTTTGGGTAGTGTGTTTTTTAAAAGCCAGCTAGTTGGCTCCCAGTGATGAAGTTGATTACCAGCTTTTTGTTTGATGATGGGACACAAGTGAATATTGACTTGCGCGAGAATCAAACAGACGACCGGAGGCGTAAATAAAACGGTCAGGATTTAACACTTGAAAGAAGCTGATAAAGTTGAAAATTAAAAATCATAATATTGGGATAATTTCTAAATATTTATTTTTTGCTCAGCTCTCAAGTTTGATGGGAAGTCAGCGCCGAAACACCAACCAGAACTAGAATTATCCCCGGCGGCTGTGTTCCTGCTCCCATCATGGATGAGGAGCCCTGAGCCTCGTGATGACCACTGCAGGAAGAAGGCTGGTCCTGCTGGATTTGCCAGCAGAAACGTTCCCCTCTAGCATGTCCTTTTTGGGCTGGAAAACCACAGCCGAGTAAGGTGGTTCCTTCATCTCCAGTTAGCGAGTTCTCCAGTGTTTGGGCCTATGGAAACAAACCTTAATTCCCGGAGCAGGGACGGAAAGGAGGGAGAGAGGGGGCCTCATCTCCCACTGTGCGTGCCCTACATCTTGGCAATGGCCCTGCTCCCAGCCTCCTCGGATGGCAAACCAAAGTGCAAATCTGTGTTCTGGCTTGTTCCAGTGGCTGTCAGCGTGTTTTCCTCTTGTCAGCAGCAATTGACTGGTCAGGTTCACCCTTGTACAGCGATTGTAACAGCTCATTGACAGACTAGTGACCCAGCCGGACCTGATAATGGAAAACTATTGATTTCTGTGGGCTCAGCAGATCTAAAATGAATGCCCAATATAATGTCATCAGCTGTCTTGGACTCAGATATCCTTTAACTTGTCTAAAGAGACCAAGTATCAGAGACGTGCTGCCAACCCTGACAATTTACTTGATAAAAATAATACTGGATACAAACAAACATCGAAGTGGCCTCTCTCAGTCACCCCCTCACAAGAAAGAAGCAATGAATGCCCGGGTAAAGGCTAAGAAGCCACAGCCTAGATGTGGCCAGGACTCCAACTGCCCCTTCAACTGAGGAGGCCCATGACAGCCCCTCCAGGTTTTAAACAGAGAAGAATAAGCACGTAGGGGAGTGACAGTAAACTCTACACCCATCCACCATCCTCCAGAGAGCACACAAGGCAGGAGGCATGAAAGGCTGCTTGCCACAAGCAATACCAGATGTGAGTTTAAACAGAAAGAGAAACAAGTGTGGCAGCTTCTGGGAAAATGCTTAACTTTGGGGGATAAAGCAGTAGTTCAAACATTGACTGTTTTGGTCTTCAGGAGCCAAAGCATGGCCTGTGCTTCCCAACTAGATCATCCCACCTGTATGACGCAGCCGTCACTTCTGTGTCCCTGTGGCTGATGGACAGGGCTCAAACCTCACCGACACTTAAGCACATCAGGAACTCAGTGGGACATTTACTAGTGCAAGATCTATAGGAATTACAATCAGCCTGGTGCTGGTTTTCTGTGGGATACCAAGTGCTTGCTGGAGAAGTTTCACTGTGCCCCAAACCCCTTCGGTAGGGCTTGGAGCCTTCCAGAGCTTATTAACCAGGTTTCCTATAAGGAAAACAGAGGAGGAGGAGAAAACAGAGGTACCTACCCTGGCAGATGCCAGCACACATTTAATTTAGGCTCTAACACCAGTGGAGATTTGAACAGCTTTGTGATCCCCATGAAAAAATTCAAGTGACCTTGGGGAAACATTCCTTTTAATTATGAACAACTGGTCAGTTGTATCACAAAGATACCAGCCCTTCTTGAACGTGTTCTCGTCTTTTGCAGCCTTCTGCTCAGTGCCTTCTCCCCATACGTGCCTCATACCCCTCGCATCATTGCTCTGTCCATGACATGCACACGCGTGTAATTGTATTGCCTTTGCCTTCCCCTGACAACAGGCCCAGCACTGTGATGTGCTACATACACTCGTCAAGAGGGAATGACTGCACGGATTACGTTAACATGACTGCAGCTGAAGACATTTCAGTTTCTACATGCATTTCCTACACACTTCCTTGGCTCCCTCTCCTGCAGACGGCTCCAAACCCACCTCCCTCCACTCAAGCTTTTACTTCTAGTTCAATTTCCATATGTTGCTTTCAAGCATTTCTCTTCTTGGCATCCCCTCAAGGCCTGATCCTGTGAGAGTGAGTGTGCCGCACCAGAGCAAGGCTGTGAGAATTGGTGATTCCGCTTTGGGTTTTGCTTTTTTAATGATCATCTTGCATTAAATGAAATGTAAACTCTTGCAGCCATTGCTCTCTTTATCCAAAACAACCCTCCCAAACATTTCCCATTAGCTAGAATGAGGAGCTGAAATCCCTCCTATCCATCTACTCAGAACTGTCACAGAAGAGTCTTTCAAAGCACCAGAACCTCTTGGGTGATGTTCAAACCCAGATGTCTTATCCTTCGAGAGGCTCACTTCAGTTATCAGCTCCTCTTCCTGCCCATTTCTTGGAATCCCAAATCTTGTGTTAAGCCAAGCGTAGATAACATCTCCACGCTATTCCCTGCCTAAGTACAATGAACATGTTCAGGCCCTTGGATAGCAAGTTCCTGAGGCAGGGATTATGCTCTGTAGTATTACTGTTGTCATATTTTCCCTGTTGTAATGTTCCATGTACATTTATGTCATTTATAAAATACAATTAACAGACATATTGGAATCCACAACGGCCCAAAGAAGGCAATAATAGAAGTAGAGTAATCATGTACATTTGCTTCCTACGACGATGCAGGCTGTGGTGACTCACTCCCAACCAACAGATGAGCAGTAGAGAAGAAACACAAGCCTCAATAGTTAAAAAGTATGGCAAAGCTGTCCATAGTTCCCTCTCACTTAGCAGAGACTTCACAACAGGTTTCAGCATCTCTCTGCCTGAAGATGTGGACCCCCTCTGTCCTCACAGCACACCTCGCCTCCTTCCAATGAGTACCAACAACTAAGGCTTGGCACTGTTACGACCTGCTGGCTCACCCAGTCACCAAGACAGCATCTAAACACAGCCATCCAAAATGAGCCACTGGAAGGCTTGCACCAAGTCATTATTCTTCCCTGAGAAAGACCACTCTGACTTGTATGTAACTGCACTTCCCAAAGATACTCACCATGGGACTCGCTCCCCCTTGTTTTCAGTGAAAGGCATCAATGGAATACAGACTGCCACTTTTTTACTAGTTTCTAAATCAATGTAAATATGTATTTTATAGCATTCCATATTTCAATAGTGTGTGCACATACCTGCCTACTCTCAGGTCTGAGCCTCTTGTAACACCTCAGTGTGTGTACACAGTGTGTACAGCTCTGCTGTACTGGGAGTTACTGTCACTGGGAGGACTGTAGTTCACCAGTATGGGCTGAGATTTTATAGGCAATTGTCCTCTGGCAAAGCCCAAGCTGTGAGTTTTAACATTTACAAATAGGTTTGTTCAAATAATTGATCCTGCTCTAAAGCAACTGAATAAAACTAAAATGAACAAAATACCCATGTTGAGATAATTTGAAACATTTTCCAGTTTCCTTTACTGAAACAGAACAAATCCCCTAAATTTTGCAGTGAAGAAAGTGCTTTGTTTCATCCAAAATGTCGCATTTTGGGCACTTGCAACAGAAAATACCCCCTAACCCACAAAGGAAATAAGAGGTTGGATTCACCACAGCTGCTGTCATTCCCTTTTTATCCACTAACCCAGTAATTAGGGCAGTGACCCGGGATGTGGGAGATCCATGTTCAATCCCTTCTCTGCCTGCAGCGATTTGAACCTCCATCTCTGAGGAGAGAATTAGAGCTGCGGTGCTGGGGGGGCCCTTCTCTGCTGTCTCCCCTGGACAGGTACTTTGTGTAGATACTATGTGTGACTCAGGTGCCCCATGTCACCCTGGCACTGCCCAGTTCCCAGCATTACTCCTCTACCTCTGCTCCACAGTGATGCTGCGTGCCAGGTGGAGGGGTTTCAGTAGCTTAGATGGCTCTCAGGTGCACTGAATGTTTAAGGTACATCCGTGATCAGATCACAGAGGTGATCCAGGTCTGGGTATCAATCCCCTAAGGCAGAATGTGGGTCCTCCTTCCTAGATACATACCGTAATGCCAGGGCTTTCCCCCAGGAAGTAAGCAATATGCTTATAAGAGGAAAAAAAGGTCTAGTTCAGATAAAAATCATATTTCTCTAGGCTGAAATCTCTTCCCACTTTTCTAACCATACTTTGCTACACTTTTCAATTAACCTCCTAAACAATTTTTGTCTATTATTGCAAATTGCCTGGGATGTTAGGAAGGACTGATGTTAAGAAGGATTTCCTAATATGAACGTACTACTTTTTTGTTCTCTATTTTGCACCTTTCTACCATAATTAGTTTCATAAGCAGCTTACCTTAGCCCAGGAATTAGTTGTACCATATTGAGTATAGAACTGAACATGTCAAACCTTCAGCCTTGTGTATAGCTTTGCACACATTAGTTCAACTGCATTATTTTCCTATCACCAGTGAGATCAGCCCAAGTTCTTTTTTTTAATTAGGAAATTTGGGCACCTCAATCCTACATTTTTGCCAATTTTTAAACTATTTTCATTATTTTAATCATGCTATTTAAAATTATTTTCTACTCCATATTTTTATTTAAAAGATTGAACTCCTTTACTCAGCATTTGCTCTCGTTTCTAGAAGGTAAATGAATTGTCTGGCACTTCTCATGAGCGGACTCTGATTACCGAGAAGTCCACCATTTCTCGGTACTCCTCAATCCTTTATTAGGGCTGACCTCTGGGGACTCTCCAGACAAGTGGCCACATGAAGTCACAGTCAGAGAAGGGGATTCACCCGCCCAAGTGTGAGGAGGACTCCTTTGTAATGAACATTAAAAACCTCTTTACTTTCATCTTGCTTTAAGAGCCTCTAGCACAGCGTATTTACAGAATAATAAAACAGGGCTTCAGGCCTTTTCTTCTCATACATCAGTAACAGGATTCTCATGTCAGACTTATGTGCTCTGTACATGGTATAATTTACTGTATCTTGCTTCTCAAAGCTAATAGTCTCAAATATAACTGAATGAAATAAATCTTCTGATACTGTTCTCAAACAGGAGTTAAATCCCCAGGTACAAAACTGGCTGAGAATTTCCCTTGACCACTTCTGTCACCTCCTCTACCCATGAGATAACCAGTCCCCACTGGCATGCCACTTGTGCGACTTCTTTATTGTTACCTAGGACAAACCATCATTCTGATTATTACTACTTATTTGAATTACCAAGAAGAAACTTCAAATGAAATCCCTATTACCAAAAGCTATGCAGGTACAAAACTAAGAAGCTTCCCTTCTCAAAGAGCTAATACTCTAAAGAGACAGGAGGTGGGAGGAAGGAGCAAGCACAATCAGAGCCAACTGTGTGCACAAATCAAGGGAAACCACTGCTTCCAGAATTAGCTTTGCCTCTCCTTTGCACTGATTTTAGAAACAATAAAAAAACCTGGAGTTACTAGAGTTAGAAATGAAAACATGGAATGAATGGCTTGTTCTAGGGAATAACATGAATCACAATCCATCAAGGTAACCTTAGACCTTCATCTGGAAAGCAATAAACATCTGGGATTTTTATACCCACTTCAGTCAGTGGGAAAATGCTGCTGTAAATTATCTGTACTTCATGGGCATGTGTGAATGGGCGTGTAAGTGTGTATATAGAGGTATGCTCATTGTTCCATTTAATTTTTGTATCAATCAAAAATACATTAGATGGTACAGAAAAAGAAATGAGCCTTTCTTCTCATGGTATTTTTAATCTGCAATTGTGCAAGAAAGGGAAAAAAACCCCCAAGGTCTCATGCTATTCTGAGTCATAAGGAATGTGAGGTGGGTTTGTAATGAAGGTTCACAAACAGATCCAGAAGGGAAGGAAAGCCATGCTCATCCCACTCCCTTACATCTCGACCAGTTATCCCAAATGCAGTTTTGATGTGATTCAGGATCATGGCCCCGGAGTCCATCCACAGAATTATGGGCAATGCATTAGTGTGGTCCTATGGGCATCCTGCTTTGAAGCAAAGCATAAAATGTTAGTGCTTTCACTGGCTAGTGACAATCCCTGCTAAGAACTCCCCTATTCCTATCCCCATAAGGGGCACTCTTAATTTAGTCTCACTTGCAGCACCAGATGCTCTAATTACATCACCCTGATATTCTGTGAGGTGTATAGGAGGAACAAATGCTACCTCAATAGCAGTGAAAAGTAGTATTTTTAATCTCATCCATGATGGTTTCATTTCAAAGCTCAAGAAGCCATTCTAGCAGGCCCATTTTATGTTTTTGCATGGCCCAAGAGCCTCAGTGAGGAATTCCTGAGATGCATTCACTTGAATCTGTTTACAAAAAGTCCCAGGCACATAAGGCCATGAACATTTTTTGCCCATCTGCTTCATAAACTTTTTTGTAAGGCTTACTGCAGAAAACAGGGAATGAGTTATAGGTGGTCAGCTGTTGCCTTGTGGTTTTGCTGCAGTTGTTGCTCAGTGTGCTGCACGTAGAGCCCATATCTGCATCAGCCTGCTTGATACAGCCTCTGTCCCAATGGAACTGTTAGATCCAGCATCCAGATTACTGTACCTACATCATCTTAATGATTCATCTACACTGGTTATATAGAGGTGCAGGAAAGGACCTTGAAGTCTGTAAGTTATTTTATTGGAACATTATAGAAACTAGATGTTTTCCCCTTAATCATGATGGCATGTTTAAACAAAACCCAGGACAATTAGAAACTCAATGCCCCAGAGACTGATTTTCTATCCCTGACAATTCTCAAGCTTCTCCTTTTTTGTTCTCATAGTTGATATTTTATCATTGCCTACCTCCATCCTTTGGAGTATAGTGAAAACCTCTGAAAAGTAGTTCTCTATCAACCTGCTTTAAGAACAGCAGCAGTAGCATCCAACGTGATGAGTGACTGTTCAGCAATATCTGAACATCTCAGTCGCACACAGAGAGACAGAAAGTCTGTTATCTCCATCAGCTGAGACACACAGCTCTAACTTGCTCAGCATCAGCCCTCTTCATTTACTCCAGGTCACATACAGTAGAACTCAGAGAGCTAATCTGATTCCTGTCTTGATGCTACTCATTTCAGAATATCCATTATACTTGAAAATCAACATAAAAACCCAGTGAAATACAGCTTAAAGGAAAAAGAACAACCCAAATGAGGAAAACAAGCTCACATGCTCAGCAGCATCATGGCCACCCAGGCTCCACATTTGTTCCAGGACATTTCATTTCACGACAGGATTTGGGGCAAACAAGAGGAGGACAAACAAGACGGGGTAGCTGCTGCTCCACAAGCATCACCAGCCTTGCAGAACTTCAGATCCTTGTCTCTGCTCTGCTTACTATTGCCTTAACAAAGGGGAATACATAGGTAGCCCTTAAGTGTGGGCATCACTGAGGCTTTTAACCAATGATCCCATTGGACCTATTCACTTCCCAAATTTCTTCATCATCAGAATGTTACCTGTGACCAAGACTGATTGCCTTCAGGAATTTCACATGGTGAAAACTTCCTTTGCATCAGCCCAAGTGGGGCAGGAAACATCTTCTTTTTACCTTTTTTGTGCTGTGAACAAGCAAGCAGAAGACACAAGTCAAATGTATTTGGGTGGAATAACTGTGCTTAGATCTGAGTATTCATAGCAGAGCTGACAAGACCTTTCTAGAGAGCTCCAGCATTAGCTAGCATCTCTTTTACTGACATAATTAGGCATTCCTCTCTGTTCAGGTGAAGTGTTAAGATTTCTGCAACTCCAGTATCTCATTTGCCTTTAAATTGTGCCTTTTGTCCCTGTAGTTTGTCCTTTACACGGGTGAGCAATCCAAAATCCACCTACTTTTTGAAAACAAACCAACCCCCCAAAAAAACCCCCAAACAGAACCAAAACCCCAACGAACCCCAACAACAACCACCCCAAACCCACAACCTTAATTTAAATAATTAAATTGGAATTAAAACTATTTGACTTATAGAAGCTGTTTATAGAATTGTTATGTCTGTAAAGCATCCAGTTACTTGTTCACTTCACAGAATAATTTTGGCTACCAAAACTGCGTGGCCCAAACAGAGCCTTACAAATACAGGCTATGTATTTATGCAAGGAAAAAAAGCCAATTTTAAGCATGGTGCTGTCGGAGGGAGGGAGATGTAAGCGGACAATTCCCATCAGAGCCCAGGCAAGGCTTGACACTAAAAGCAGAGAGAAAAGTGACTGAGATCCATTCCCAAAGAAGTTGCTTCCTGGAAGGCAGCTTGGGCTGGGACTTCAGCAGACGGAGCAGCCCTGCCTGCTGTTAGTGGTAGTCTCTGAGGACCAGCAAAAGGCATATAGATCCATTATGCTTTAAAGGACAGCAACAACCACACCAGACTTGGAGAACATTTAGTAGATGGCACAGGAAGTTCAGAAGTGGAAGCGAATAAACTGCCCCCATTAGTTACACGTTGATGAGAAGAAACCAGACACCAAAAATACCAGAGTTAAAATATGGGCAACAATAAAATAAAGGCACTTAAAAGCAGAAGTACTTTTCAAAATGGAAGCTGTGGAGGAAAGAAAGCCTAGCTCATGTGTCCTTGACACCACTGGGCTTCCGTAACTGTGCACGATAAGTGTTATACCTTCCTTGAGCCAGAGTGCAGTGCTTCACCACAGCCCATGCCACCCAGCACATCCCTCACCCACTGTGCTTGTGAGCAGTGATACACGTGAAGGACATTTATAGGCGTGTGTCCAAAACACACTATATCTTAGGCTTTAATCTCTTTTAAATGACATACTCCCACATGAGACAGAATTAGGGCCGTATTCACGCTTTGTTACAAGATGCTATGCCTACCTTACAGCAAGTTCAGTGGGTCCCACTGGACTCCGTGTCCCTCACTGCACTGCACTTGTGGCCGAACCAGATGGCTGGGGTGGAAGCCTCTTCAGCAACACATCTCTGTAGAGGAGGATGTCACACTGCACTGGGTGACCAGGCTCTCACTGAATGCAACTCCGTCACGGTAATTAAATCACATTAAAGCTTGCTTTTATTACATACCCCCTTGTGATTTTGCCTGGCTACATTCTAATTACCAGCCTTGCTGCAGCACACCCGGGTTCCACAGCTCATTCCCCCTCCTGTTTTATGGGAAATGACTTACCTTGCACAATCCTAATGAAAATACTGCAGCGAGGTAATTCTCTTCTTTTTATCTTGCATTTCCCATTCTATAGTGTGTAAGCCACGTTTTGCATGGGAGAAAACAAAATGTTCAGGCTTACAGGCTTTGTTAGAAGCAGCAGATACATGTGTTAAGGCTCCCCAAAGTAGTTTAATCACATCTGCTATTTTCTTACCTAATACCTGATCTTGAAGCAAAGATACATTTTTCCATGTCAGATGCACCAGTTTCTCAAAGATACTACATTTGGCACTTCTTACTCTCCTCCTATTAACTTCTCAAGGAGAGTATTTTAAAGCAGGTGCATTTCACTAACATACCAGTATACTTACCAGCATAATAGTAAAATTATACTTTTTACTTGAATATACCGGAAAACATTTACACTAGTAGCATCTGAGCAATATTTTTAGCAGTAAGCACAATTCCTCTCTCCTATCCAATTAGCTCCCAGCAGAAATCAGATCATGTGAACATTAACTGAGTACTTCAGGAGAGCTGAAGGACTAGGATGTGGCTTCATTCGGTGTGTCCACAGCACCATCCTTGGCCGTGGCTTTGTCATTCTCCATTTTCCAGTTACAGCACTAACCATACCTAAACACCACAATGGTGCCAGGATAGCCATTTTCAGTCTGTTAAGGTAGGGAAGACATCTGAAATCTGGAAGATGACAGCAAGGTAAGCACCTACTGCTTCAAAAGAGCCTAAACAAAAGACACTGTAAATCTGGCTGCCACAGTAGCAGGCATCATCCACATCTAAACTGCATACACTCTCATGTAACATACCTGCTGCTTTCGACTCCTAAGGTAACATGAAGGAAATGTAGTCTGGATCATCATACAACTTCCACACCTCAGCATACACAGCATGTTACAGCAGAACTCTAAAGCAGGGCTTCCCCCCTCTTCTCCCCATCCCTTGGGGGAATCCTGTGCCAGCTGCTGCATATTGCAGTGAGTTAGAGAAACCTGTAGGCTGCTGATTTTGTTTGCTGCTGGCAGTGGAGGGTACTCACGTACTCTTGGCTCATTTCTACACCTAGATCTGAAATCACAGTTTAATTTCCTAAGAATTTCACGTTATCTACTGCATTCATCACTTACTAGTAAATGGGCTAGGATTCTCCAATGTGATTTTATCAGTTTTTAATAGACATCCATGTTTTGAATTGCTCCAAGAAGCTAACCAGCTGCTTCTTAACAAAAATCATTCAAGCAAATGCTCCATTTTCTAAATACTTCTATGGCTTCGGAAAGGCTGTCGGGAAAGAAAAAAAAAGAAAGAAGAAAAACAAAAAATGAAGGAAAACCCAAAAGAAAGCAAGCAAAGCAAAGCCAGGAATCCATGTTTATGCAGACAAACCAGAAAGAGGGTACAAAATGTTCCCCTTCCCAGATGGGCTCATGCCCATGGCCTGCAGCAGGAGATGAGGGAGTTGCAGAGCACCAGGTACGTTGGTTTTTTTTGGAGGACTCTCGGTCCAGATGGACGTGGAAGGCATTGCCCATGAGCTCCCAAGAGCAAAGTCATGGCCAGTCCTGGGCTGGTACCAACTCTATAACTTGGGACTTGTGTTCTGTGTAATTCTTCTTCCAAAACCTCCTCCTCCCCCATCACTTAAGTACGGGCAGCTGCTGCCTCCATATAAAATAAATCAGAAATCAGGCCATTAGCTATGCTTTTAAGAATACTAAGCAGTACTCTATCTGTGTTCACAGTGATATAGCTTATGGGACTTTCCAAAAAAACTTCATCACTGGTAGCCAGAGGTAAAATAAAGTCCTAGAGAACGAGAGAGATGAAAAACGAAGAAGAAAAAGCAAATGTGGATATAAGCAAAAACCGAGGAAAAGAAAAACAGACCAAGCTAGGAATGAAGATAATGAAAACGGTCAGGTTAGCAGCCCAGTGAGACGCGGCTAAGTACCATCCCCAGATGGGAACTGGGGCCTGAGGGCAAAGAAACGAGTTTGGGATCCTGGAAGAACACTCACATTCTGGGTCAGGGTCTTTAGTCATTCATTAGCACTCATGGTCAGCTGCAGCCACAGAACACTGAGCTTAGTATTGGAGGTTATTTCAATGAGAAAAGGATGTTATCAAATGACGGATGCCAAACAGTGATTTTTTTGGAGGCAGTGAATGGTAATTCCTGCATGGACAGAACCCAGAATATTCAGATCTCAGCATCAAATTTGTGACTGAGGCCGTATGTGGTAAGAGCAGCTAAAGTTCCTTCATGATTGGACCAAATGCCTATAAATTTGTATGTAGCACTTAAAATGCACCAGTAAGTGTACTCCAGACAGCAAAGGGAATGGGTACACTTGACTTTCAACACAAGAAACTGGATTTAAAACCTCTTTTCCCTGCCACTACCCATTTCTTTTAACAGTTTGGGGTTAATGTATCCCTTCGCTGCTCAGCTAAGGATAATATTTGCCCTAACCTACCCTGTGCCAGGAACTCGAACGCACCCCTGAAGATTTGGAGGCACAGCAAATGCAGCCATCAGCTGGATTCCAGGGACTACAAAAACAAGTGTCAACCTCAGGCTTGTACTGTCTTCTCGTTTGCAGTTCCTGTTTCAATCTAGGGTTTTTTTGTTCATTTGTTTGTTAAAACCCCCCCATTTTTTCCCTGCTGCTTTATCAAAATAAGACTCTTTTCTTTCTCCTACTTTCACACAATTGTTTTATTCAGGGAAGAGAGAGATGAAAGTATAATTTCTTGTCAGCAAGACTTGTACCTGTATGACATGGAATTCCTTATTTGGTTAAAACACAGGTTAATGGTGTTGGCTTGCTTGCTGCTTCATCAGTCGCTTCTGTTCTGAAGCTGTTTCAAAGAGCACAATGGGATTCAGAGCTTCAGCATTAGTTGCTGCAGCAGTGAGGATGGATTTGGAGGAATTTCACAGAGAGCTACAAACATGATTCACAGCTTCTGCTGGCTTAAAGATACATAAACAAATGTTAACTGTGAAGCTTCCAGTTTCCTATAATAAGCTGTTTAAGAAGTGCTGTATCTATTTAGGAATACTCACCATACATTTCATGTAAGCACAGTTCGTGTTGCAGGTCTCTGACACAAAAGCAGAGGGATTATAGAATCATAGGGTTAGAAATTACCTTAAAATCATCTAGTTCCAACCCTGAAATCATCTCTTATTCATCCCTCAGATCTTATGAGTTAAAAGTGTACTTTTAAATGAAGATATAGGACAGAAAGCCCAACAGTGCTGCAGTTTATACATGTACAGTACAAGCACTTTGGAAGCTGTGAGAAGGCTCCAGGGCTCCCTCGGTTTCCCCACTGGACAGTAAGAGTTGTAATCGTGAGGTCTCTGGGCTCACAGTTACCACAGATGCTATTTGCTTGAGTTTTAATTGCAGTAAAACCAGTGTGCACGGCCTGCACAAGAAAGGTCTTTTGTAACAAACTTTGCCTCCTCCTAGAGAAGAGCATCCCCACAGGGATGCAT
Source organism: Coracopsis vasa (assembly GCA_026283785.1). Lineage (NCBI taxonomy): Eukaryota > Metazoa > Chordata > Aves > Psittaciformes > Psittacidae > Coracopsis > Coracopsis vasa. The sequence continues at coordinate 13,556 of JANHGB010031596.1, forward strand.
TTACTCCATTTATTTCTAGCCAAAATAGCAGCATGTCAGCCTTCAGGTAACGTGCAAACCATCTTCACAACCAGCAATATAGACCCCACCACCTCCGTTCTGGCAGGTTGGGCCTGCCTGTGCTTGGGTGCAGCCTTGGACCACAAGTGTTTTCTACTTGGTCCACTAAAGTTTTACTAACAAGTTTTATAAAAGGCCATTAGCTGACTTATGTTAAAATTTTAATCATAGAATAATATGACCAACCAGGTTGGAAAAGACCTTTAAGATCATCAAGTCCAACCATTACCCCAGCACTGCCAAGGCCACCACTAAACCATGTCACTAGGGGCCTCATCTACATGGTTTTTGAACACTCCCAGGGATGGTGATTCCACCACTAACAGGGTACTAGGGCACTAAAGTTAAAGGGATTTCCTGCTCTGCTTTTTTTCAATACAAGTTCATTAGTCTATAGTGCAATTAGAAATAATGAGCAGTGCTGGTTTATCAACTCTAGCAAGACAGTGTGGAGGGAACCCCCACTCCACCCCTTGTTTAAACAAGTAAACAAAACCACCACCATTCTTTCATGCCAAATTTGACCAACCCCTGCATTTATGTTCTCTGTGTGTGCCATACCATTGTGGTATGGCAATGACTTCTTTCATGCTGTAGCAGGAGAAGGTGCAGAGCACCAGGTAGGCTGGGTTTTTCCAAGTACTCTGGGTCCAGGAGCACATGGAAGGCACTGTGCAGCTAGCACTGTAGGGACAAACTGCTTCTAACTGGAAAACAAAGTGAAAAAACTAGACTGTGCAGTGTGAGAAGTGGGAGGGTATGTGCAGATGAGACCTTTGTCATTTGTGATTTCACATCAGATTTGGGCTGTCTTGGACAGTATTCTCCCTCCCCAGTCCTCATTCTGTTCCCCAATACTGCAATGCAAATAGCCTCTCCCTGCCTCACCTCTGACTTCTCAGAAGGCTACAGCCAACAGACCTGTCCTCTTCGCCCCGCCATGCAACTATTCAGGTTAGGGTGGAAGTCCCCGCGTTAAGCCAGGCGTGCCGTGCAGCTCAGCTCCAAACAATGGGAAGAACACCAAGCAGCCTACAGTGTTAAAAAGGAACATTTTATTGCAAGAGATTACAGACCTGGCACTATGGCCACATGTTTCCATTACACCAAAATTGCTACCCATGGATCAGGCAACAGCACCTACAAAGCACGGTGGATAGAAATATCTGAAATCATAATGCAGTCAGTTTTTTTAAAGAAGTACCATCCTAAAAGGATTTAAAAAACAAAGTCAAAACTATATAAACCAATTTTAAATATTCAACTGGTGTTTAAGTATCCAGGGCATTAACTACTGTGACAAAAAGTGGAAAAGTCTGTTAACCATAGCGCTCAACTAAACAGGCTTTGCACGCAGCCCTTACCGCTTAGTTAAAAGAAAGTACTTGATATTTGCTGTTCATTTGCCCCACATTTGTTTTCAGAGTCAGGCAGAAGATTTAGTAAGAAACCCCTCTTTAAAGCACTAATGATATACAGGAAATCCAGAACCACAACTGGCCCAAAAAAGCACTGGATTCAAACCAGCCCTGCAGGAGATCTCCCCTTCTCAGTCCCATGATGCTGACCTTTTCAAACTCAGGATGGATGCACTTCTCTGAGCCTCAATTCATGACTCACATTCCTCCTGGGATCCACTTACCTCAGAGACCTTGGTGATTTCCCTGAACGTGGCTGAAAAGGCAGGACTTTGAACAGATACATAGCTCAAACATGGAAAGTCCGCCCCAGGACATAAGCCCCAACTGTTACAATCCCCCCCTTTGGCACGTTACATGCTTGCTCTACCTCCCCAATGGCTATTGTCTGGTCTATGCTTTTCCTCCCATAGAGAAGAGTCAGCAGCTCACTTCTGCCACCACTGTCTGGGTGAGATGAGCCCTGGGAATGCAAAAGTTGGATCTGTGCGGCTGAGCTGTACTCCCTCAGCCTGTGGGAGGGAGCAGGTCACCTAACGCAGTTCACAGAGTGCACAGGAAGCAGTACATGGCAAATGGCAGTAAGTGCCCATGGATCTTTGTGAACCAACATTTGTTAAGCACTTGCCACCATCTCCAGGTTTCCACACATACAGCTTAAACACGCTACCAAAAACTCCTACGCCACTGCAGCCTGCATCCCAAAAGCAACCTACCTAACGGGAACAGACCAACACTCGTGTTTGTACGTGCAATTCTGTCAGTCCAGCTCTGCGGCACAGACTGCCACAGAGCCTTTCAGGCCACGCATCTCAAAACATGAGATTCGTATCATAAAGCAACTGATTTAATCAACTGGCTTCTACCAGATTATTTAGACTGTCTGTAACTCTGGAAAGGGGGGCTTTTTTTTTCCTCCTTGTAGGTAGTGACAAAAGATCTGTATTTCCAAACAACAGAAAACAAGAAAACAGCTCCACAGAGGACTAGAGGCTAAAGAAAGTTCAAGGGTAACTCAATTACTAGTAGTTTTAAAAGATCATTCAGTCCGTATCAACCATATATGCAATTAATTTAACAATCAGAAGAGTTCTAGAACTTCTGTATCTATTTCAAATTAGATTGTCAAGGATCTGATGCAAGCCTGCCACTGAAAACTGCTGCTCCTCATCAAAAGAATCTCATTTGGAAACTAATCAGCCCTAAAGCTCCCTGTTGTTCAGACACAACTTTGCACTTTAGTGTTACACAAAACAGCTCACTATTGGGATTTAATGAATTAAATAATTCAGAATTAACTAGGGTTTTTATTATTATGAACCTAATGGAGATCTTTGCTAACGCGAAATTCCGCATGGTATGGCTTCACCTTACAAGCATTCTTAACAATACTAGATAAATATCATTTGCACTTAATTGATTTATCTGTTAAATAGCCACAAAATATAGTGCTCTCACAAGCACCTTTTTTGGTGAGAAGGTAAACAAGCACTCTATTAAAGCATTATAAACATTCAAGGTGATTTGATCACTTCCCTCTATCCCGTTTCCACACTGCTGTCAAACTTCCATTTTCATTGTGTATAAAAGAATCCCACAATCACCCACTGATTTTAAACTTGTGTTAGTCTGCGTACACATAATTTGTCTGCAACACACTTCAACATCCCAGTTACCTTTGCTAAAATCTCTAGTTTTTTCTCCAGTACTGATGTAGGTCTTCCAGCTAAAAAAAAGGGGAATAAATTTTGACAATAAAGCTAAAATTATCTGTAGCAACTTGTACGGTAAAATATCTGACAGCACTGATTTAATGAAAACCTTGACAGAGCTAAGATGGCTTTGTTTCAAGACCCTGTCCTGCACAGCTGAGCAGTTTCAGCCCATCTATTTCACCAGAACATTCACAAGCCTCGTCTGTTAACTCTTGAGCTGTGCACATACAGGAAGATAGACATTTCCCGTCACATTTTCCACCAATCCAATGTAATGCGTCTGTGAACAAGTCAGTTTATTGCAAGTAAATGTACTTTTACTTAAGATCATGAGAAGATTCTAATCTCAAGCAAGACAAATCAATTTCATAAACTTAATTCACACAATGCAAATAAATGCTTCACATTATAGACATTTAGATTTTCTTTAAACCTTTTTATTTAGAGATTTTTCTGGTAAGGAGATATACCATAGGAAAGCAATTTCACTGGCAGTGAGGTATGTATATACTCTACCAAAATACTCCTCTTGTTTTAGCTGCTTTTAGCTTTATTTACATATAAAGAAAATATCAATGCATATCCTTGGCTTAACTACAGTATCTGTTACCCTATATGAGTAAAATGAAATGTTACTTGCATACAAAATTGATTTGTAGAGGAATCTAATTTGAACAAAAATCATGTTCTGAAGACAGTTTAAATGAACAAACACAATTTATCATGACCAAGACACCTGCACCATATTTCCATCCTCACAGCACATTTATTTCAGTAATTCTGTAAGTAGGTCCTTAGCATGAGCATAGTGTTACAGTTTTCATACATATAATCACATCCAAAACAAGCTCTAAATTTTAAGTTGTAAACATTCTCTTCATATGTAGAAACATTTCAACCTGTGTTCGAATTCTCTAAAATGATCAATCTTTTTAAACAGAATTATAAATGAAAAGTCTACTCTAACCGTGTAGTGAGCAATGCTTATTAGTACATTTCTACAGTGTTAAATAAAATAGTAGAGAGGCAAACTTCTGTAAGCGAGTCAGACTTTAAGTAAATCGTCATAAAGAAACAAACTTGTTAACAAAAAAAAATGCTTTGTAATAACGAAAGTTGGATTGAATCTACTATGTTACAAAAACATAAGGGTAAATACCATCTTTGTTGACAAGTAGGAGGTAGCATGGATGCACCACTTTATTGTCAGTGAGAAATGCAAATGAAGTAAAGAATATTTCCTTACCACAAATTTCCAGTATTATGTACATATTTCTCTTAGAAATTTGTTTAAACAAGTTTCCCTCCACTTTTTTAGTACAAAAAGCCTCATGTGATTTTAAAAAAACACTTACACACCTAGATAGAATAGTACTAATTGCCCTATTTGAATGAAACAGTCTCTTGAACTATGAAGTACATGATATTTAATGCCCTAAGTTGAGTAAATTGTATTAGCAGTTCTTGGTATTATACAAAACACTACATACATACAAACAAAATATAATAATATCTTATTTTACTATGTAATTCTTTTTTGGAATAAACAGAGCCTTGATTTGGGTAACACTGAAGAGAACATGGATTCTTTGTTTTATTAAAATCTGTCTTTTAAGTACCCATGTGCAACAATTTAAAAATGGCTGTCGTACATGTAATGGTCTTGTATTGATAGTGAACACAGTAACTGACAAAAACATAATAAACCTTAAAAACACATCTTCCACCCTATATAAAATATAAAGACTACTTACTGTAACTGTTAAGTATTCAATTTCTTTTGATGTTACTGTAATCCACTTCCTCTATTTTTCTGTCTTTAGCATTTATAAACATAATTTAGTGTAGCAATTTATTTTAAAAAATGACAAAGTATTTCAAATTTACATCCAATTAAAATTTAAAATGTTTCCTTGTTCTATGATGCTGCTTCTGCCATCAGTAAAGAAAACGAAGTTTCAGTAATTGAAGCAGGCTTTTTAAGTAGTGATGTGACTTCAACCATGCCAGCTCCAGTCCGTGGAAGATTTGCGTTGACAATGTGTCGCTGCAAGTGCTTTATCCAGTCTTCTTGAACAGACAAAGGTCCTCGAAAGACCAGACCACAAAACCTATGCAGACATTAAAATTATTCCATCAAGATATATCTAGCTCTACTGAAAAACTATAAAGACAAGACATTAAGTGGAAAGTCTTAATTTTCTTGAAGCTTGTTTCTATGTATTTTTGCTGAAAACGTTAGTAATTGAGTTCATTTACAGTAACTTTGAGCACAAACCCCTGCAGTTTATACAGCTTACACTCTTACATTTTTAACACTAGCAGTAACAATCTGTCCTTACATAAGGTTTCCTTTGAAGGACAGAATATTACTCAGACATGACCAATAATATTTTAGCTAGAGAAACAGTTGGCAACCTCAGTATGACTGATTCAAGTCCTCTTGCTTAAGTTAATTAAAATATGCGATCGTTTCCCCCTCCCTTATTGTTCAATTTAATACAAACACACTTACAGGATATAATCTTAAATTTTCTTATGACTAAACTTGTCAAGCTCTAAAGATTATTTTATTCATTCAATAAAATAATCCTATGTACCTGCATCTGAGTATGTAAACTTCATCAGCACTATGAGGTAATGGCAGCATTTTTTTCTTGCTTCCAGATCTTGATCTTGACTTCTTTTGCTTACAGTCTAAAGCTAGGAAGAGAAATTTCCGTATGTGAAAGTGATACTTCAATAAGTGTTTACCAAACAGAGATATTTAGTAAGCATCCGCTACAGCAGTAGTGAAAAGACATTTACCTCCTTGCTATTCTACATTTAATTATAATGTAAATTGAAAACAATTACAGTGTGCTCTAAGAAATTTACTGGCAAAACACATGAAGCTTTTTTAGCTTAGCACAGTGCTTGCTCTTTAGAAGACTAGATAATTTGACATTTGGCATTAAACTGTTGTTTCAGTATCAGCAAGCACCTACTAACCTATTAGAGAATGCAACAGAAGCAAAGCACCATTGGCAATTCCCTTTCATGCATAAAATGCTGTCAAATTCTTGTAACTTGTTTTGTGCTTCAAGGACCATCGTTAAGACCACTCATTTTCAACCAGGCTACAACTTTATAAAGTTGTAGCTTTCAGCTAATACAATCGAGAATTTCTAGTTTGAATAAACCACCTGCTATTTGTTTCAACATAAAGCAAAAGTTTGCTGGTTTAAGTTTCAAATGAAGCTTCCCTCACTTCTGTCTGAATTCTAACGCATCTTGTAAGAATTGTGTTAATCCTTCACAGTGGGACAATCAACAGGGATGGCAAAGCCACTTTTGAAATTCAGTCTAAGCATTTGAAACTATGTATGAAATTAATGTGTGTGAACAGGAAACACATAGCCGCTGTGTTCAGTTAGCATTGAGGTCTGTACCTCCCATAAACAGATGCGATGGAAATCTGTAACAAAACCTGAAGTTTGACTTTAAGCAGCAGCCAAAATTAGGGGATGAGGGAATTAAACTGAGTTAATATTGTTATGATGAAAACAGTTGACACATCTCAAGAAAAAAATCAAGATGTTTGGGACTGCTTGAAATGAGAAGTAAATCTAGCTCTACTTTAAGACACTGACACTAAAACTCCACAGAAACACGAAAGATAGTAACAAGTGGTATTCTTGATACCACAAAGGCAAAATGCTGTGCTACTACAGCATCTTAACAGTAAAAGAAAAATAAAGTAATTGTTACACTTGTCTAAGTTTTGACCCCTGTAGTACAAAACAGAAGAATAAATCTCAGTATTCTGAAGCATAAGACATCATCTGGTGAGGCAAAACATGCTGATTTAAAGAACACACATCCTGCATTTGTTATGTCCTCCAAATGAACACCCCTCAAGCTTTTACCCTGTAGCCAAACTGTTAACTTGTAGATACACCCGACATTTCCCAGTTCCATCCCCAGATCTGAAGATTTCTATATTATCTAGAAAACTTAGAATGAATTTTTGAGGTTTGAAGGTACCAGAGAACTAATCAAACACGTAGAAAGCAGGTATCAACCTGAAGAGACTTCTTCAGAGCCTGGGTCAAGCCATCATTAGGAAGATGAGGCTCAACAGCGTATTTTCTGATAGCAACAATGAAAGCAGTCTGGATATAAAGGCAGTAACCTGAGGTGGCGGGGGAGAGACAGAAATAGAAAAGGCCAAGACAACTTCTGGAAAAGTGAACAAGCAATAAGTTCTTAATGTTTTATGCTCTCATCAAAAGCTTATTCTTCACATAATTAGGAAGAAAAAAATCCAACTAACTTCGAGGCTGTAGGAACTACTAAGTAGCATAAATACTTTATATACCGCAACATCAGTAACAACACCACCAGACTTGTAAGCACGTAAAATACTGAAACCCAGATACCCATTCTCTGAAGGGAAATACTTGCAGGAGGGACAACGTGTCTGATGCAGTTATTACAGCAAAAGCTTTGCCATTATTGCTCATTTTGCAAAACATTGTGGGAAGGAGGGAACAGAAGTTAGTATCTGAATGCAAACACATCCATGAGTTGCGCCTGATGTCAGTTAGTTGATGTCAGTTGATATGAGTAAAAAAAAAGGGCAGTAGATAGCAGGCTCCTTCTAGAACAGTCTCCATGCATTTGAAACAAGAACTGGCTTATTTCCTTCACGTTGGCAAATGTAAGACATTAATTCCCATCAAGAAATTAGATTCTGCTTACATATATCTCAAGCATTTCACAGAGCTTTCACTTTCTTGCTAAACCTGAACTGGTCTTCTGCAACAGAGTTCCTGAAACCTAATGGCTTTGTATGTGTGTAATATTCTAAGAAAAAAACCTATAAGGTACTGTGCAAGCAAATAGACAGTGACACAAACAGAATTGCCATGATGTTGGAGAAGTAGTTTCTACTTCCTTGAAAGGTACCTTTTCCAAGAACAATGAGAAAACAACGAAAACAAAAGAATGGCTATCTTTTCTGAGCCATTTAGGACAGAAGTTCCAGATAAAGCAATTACAAAACAAAGAACAGGAAATATCACCATAAAAGACATCAAGAGAAAAAACATTCAGATCACTCGATGCACTCTCCCAGTAATTTCCCTAAGATTGTAAGTAGATTTTGCCTGAGCAATAAGCTGTTAGCGAAAGATAGCAAGTACTAAGAATACTAAACCTGTGTTCTGCAAGAGTATTTTTTGTTCCCTTTGTCTTTTATATCTAGTGAACGTATTCCTTCACTTCTTAAGGGCCACGAAGCAGCGCAAGTACACTTTGAAGTTACTCCCATGAAGCAGGAAATCAAGTGGAGAAAGAGTAACAGCTGGGTAAAGCTGATTGAAAAATGTAATTCCAACACCAGTTATCAGAGATGTGTACCAGTAACAGTCACATACATCCACTGTCCATCCAGTGAGTAACAAGTTGAAGTGCAGTCGCATGCACACATTCAAGTACTCTGTTGATACGATGCTTACAAGCGAGCATCAAGTACGTCACACTATTGCCTCACCTGTAAGAAAGCCATGTTCTGACCAAAAAGTTACTGTTCTTCCAATTCTTTACTGTAACAAAGCATGATCTCCTCAGAAAATATGTTTTTATCACTTTCAGGAAGAGCACAAGGATATTCAGTTCTAGTAAGCTGCATGGAAATTGCAGCAAATTGCCAGAGAGACACACGAACAACCTACCATTAATGCCTACTTTGTGGCTATCAGAGCTCCCAAACTATCATCCTCATTCGCCATAAAGGCTTCCTTTTGGAAGAAGCCTTCTTCCTTCAAGCTTGGCTGCCCAGTGTTTCCTAGTTGCTATTCCAAAAACTTTTTGTAAACAACCAATTACACCACTTCATCAAACCTCTTAGAAAAACACATGCTAAGTAAAAAGGTTGCACATAAACCCCTTCTTTAACTCTGTGACTGCTTATCAATAAAGACTACAAGCAGATGGAGATGGGAGGCTTAAATGAGCATGCGTAAGACAACATGAACTAGGAAAGTCACAATTATGGGTCCTTCATGTCATAACATTTGGTCTGTAGTTCACAATTAAAGGGCATCTATGCTAAATGGCACAGAATCATGCTCCACTTCTTGACGTCCCCCAACACGGAACATTTCTCATTTCAGGAAGACTGAAGCTGGGTCTTTATCCAGACTTCATTACTTTTGCCACAGCATATGTAAGCTAACACAAGCCGAACAACTGCTCACATAAATGGATCAATTAACCATTTAAAAACATTGCCAATTAAAAAGTAAAGGAATAATGAATTATTGGATTCAATCACTTGCAATCTATTCTCATCAATACTGCACAGTAAAATGTATTTGAAACCCCCCTCCAGTAATTTACTACCTGAAGGATTTTATAGGGTATTAAAAATCATTTTTGTGCCAGTTGACCAGTTGTACATGTAGCAGCACAGAATACAGACATGCAAAGCCAGTGGATCTCAGATCTCTGCTGTAGCTGCATATGCTTCCACAGTCAACTTCCCAAAGCTACAGTTTTGACAAAGCAGTATTAGAAATTACCTGGAAGCACAATGGCTGCATGAACTGCTACCTCAGTCATACTATTGGCTCAAAGGCCAAACTCCTCGCTCTGCACTCTATTGTTCTCCCCCAGACTTCTGGAAAGGCAGTCTCCACCTACAGAAGCAAAGACTGAAGGAAAGAATGGTGATTCCCAGAAGATGACAGCTGGAAAGAAGAGACTTGAGAATGTGAAAATAGTCAGCAAAGAGAAGATGCAAAAAGCCAGGGTGCAAGAGAGTATCAAAAGACTCAAGGGAGGAGGGGAAGGGGCCACAGAGGCCTAGAGAGAAGAAAAGGAAGCCTGGATATACAACTGTACCAAGAAGAGCGAGATGCACTGTGAAAATCTTGCACAAGTCTGTCCAGTGCTCTAATCAGAAGAAAGAGGCAAGTCTGCCACATTTTCTGAGAAACACTGACGTGTTGCTCTTAACCAAAACGGGTATACAAGATTGTCATCTACTAAAGATGAGCGATTAAATAATTATGTTGTTCAAAATCGGACCGCATAACAATGACGACGACAAATTAATGCTCCCCTCAGACATCTGAAGACCATGATGCAAGCAGATACAAAAGTAACTATCCAAATGGACCTAGACAAGGATTTGCTATAGAGTAGATCCATAGCGCATAACTATAGGCACAAATTAAGTTTAATAAACACTAACATAGGAAACGCCAACAGCCTAGAAAGCTGCACATCTAGGATGTTTTTCTTGAGTCCATTCTTAAGAGACCATTATGCTTAACTATGTGTATTATACTGCTAAAACTGTCAAGTTGTATTTGGAGTAAAAAGAAAACAATACCACCCCTCCCCTCCCAACAAACTAAATGTGATCCAATTACTGACTTTGAAGAAGCTGGGCATCTGCTAGGAAAGCAATGTAATAGTCAACATCAAAACCACATGCAGACAAACTGCAGCACTGAGCAGAAGACTAGTAGTTAGCTAATGTAGTGCTGGGAAAGGTCTCCCTTTGGTGATACACAGAGATTACTGCACTTCTCTTACTAAACAGTAATGCTTAGACAGCTTCCGTAACAACTGCCAGATAATAGTGTTTACACACAATGACTGACCTACAGCAAGAAACTGAGATAACTATTCAACCAACATGATTTCTCTTTTTGGTAGTTACGTTTACTTTAGAAGATATAACAAAGGCTTTGTGAAAGCAGAAAAAGGAACCTTCTGTATGAACATATCCTCATTGTCTCCATATAGGTTCCAGGCTGAAGCCAAACCAAAGACATCTTGTTCTCAACTGCAACCACCTTTTAATAAGAAAACCTGAGACTCCCCAAGAGCAACACTCATAGCAAAGTTTAAAAGTAGTGTGTGCTACTGAAATGTTGCATTAAAACATTTATCTTCACTAAAGTTTATAGTATAAAGTGGAATATCGAATATCAAATAAAACCACTGTTTAAAAGCTTATTTTTCTGGTCTATGAGCCTTGCATTGAGCTTGCTCAAATGAAAAGTCAACAAGCAAAGCTTACAAATTTTGCAGAGTTATAACAGTTTTAATAGTAATGACTAAGTTAACATTGGTTGCATGAAGTTATAGCTAGAATTTAAGCCTAAGTCACTGGCTTCAGTGAGAGGCCTTTAACCACATGGTACAAGCTATTCATCTGGTTCAGCTCCAGTTTCTGCAATCAAAAGATCTGGGTTGTTTTTAAGTCTTGTTTCTAACCTTTTTTTTTCTTTTTCAGCTTTGTTTCTAAATTCATTTTGCTTCTAACCTAATTTTAAACACACTTCTAGGTCCAATGATACAAGCCTCAGGAGTTTTCTCTCAGCTCTTTTAAAGTGGCCACTGTTCCAATGAGTATGCTACTACTTCACTAGAAAAATACATTTCTAAAATAAAACAAATATCCTTGAAAGCACCTTAACAAGCTTCCTTCACTTTTCCCATTTAGCAAAAGTGAAGCTGAGTTACAAGGAGCTTGCCCAGGATTCAATTTCTGTGTACTATCCTGTGTGCCACACTGTGTTCTCCACTGAAGATTTCAACATGCAATTTAAATATACAGCTATTGGAAAGTATGTCACCAGTAGGTATATAAGCAAAGTAACTTATGACAGGGCTAATATCAAATCACAGCAGTGGTAAATGATGTCCACTATCATCATCTTTCTACTGACTAAATATGAAAACTTTCAGAATCACTAACTAAAGGCATATACTCCTACACATGGGATATTACTGCACTGCTGACTTCCTTTTAAATCTGTTATAGCATTAACTTGATGTAACATAAGACCTGGCAGCCACAGGCCCTGTCTGTAAAAGTATTTCTTTTACCCTTTTGCAGAGAAAGCCCCAAACTCAGTTTGTCATTCTTAGCATAATGAATTACATCTGCAGTTAAAATCTGTGCTTGTTCACACAGAAAACTGATGGTTGCCCTTCTTAGTTACCGAATATCCCTGATTTCTTGTCTCCAAATCTTCCTCTCTATATTCCACCTCTGCTCCACAATTTGCTATTGATCATATGAAGTCTCACTAATCTGAGCAATAATCCAACTGAACTCAGAAACTGCCTATATAACCAACCAAACTGCAGGCCTCTGGAAATCAGGCAAAATATGCAGTATTCAAGGAATTTCAAAGTGAAGTGGTTTTTAATAAAAACCATTAATAGCAGTGCCAAATGCTGTACTGCACTCACCCCACATCAGATCAGGTAATTTTGGGGTTGTGAGCCAAACAAGAAATGAAACCAGCTACATACAGTATGTTGCCAGAAACTGTAAAATCACTTGCTTTTCCTATCTGAACAACAGTATTTTTAGTTATTTCATGTGCTAGATTGTAAAAATTACTTGTTGCTTTGTTGTGGGGTTGGTTTTTATTTCCCTCCCATCTCATTTGTGAGGTACTTTCAAACACTTCATTAGAAGGCTGGTTTGGAAGTTGTGATATTGTAGGAGAATGAATTTAAGCAACCATCTCTCAGTTTTGCTTACATACCTTAAGTGTTGGATCCAAACTAAATGAATAAGAATGAAAATCAGGCATGAGAGTGGACAACAGCAACATACCTTTGCTTACAAGTTGCTGAAGTTTTATGGCAAATCAACTGTTTACCAGTAGAAGCTTCAAAATAATTCTGAATTAACATATGCTTTTGTCCAGTCTGATGAGGAAAATGTATCATAGACAGACTTGCTTTTACATCTGTAACAAAACATACCTGTCCCAGTCAAAAGTCCAGCACTCTTCTTTCGTGCATAAGCGCGTAAGTGGTTGGACAGGCTAACAGCACTTGTAAACGTCGTATTGCAATGCACACACGTTCTAAGCTTCACAGGCATACCTATCATTCAAAAGAAAACTATAATCCAGTTCTCTCTTCAAAAAATGAAATTCTCAAAGCGTTGTAAAAAGTTTTCTGCAATAAAGATGGTTTAAAATATATTCACTGCATTGACGCAATTGTTTAGTATATTAGAAGGATCCAAGTTAACTGTTATTAGTTTTCCATGTAGTGCTTTAAGCCAAACCATGTTATTTGAAAAAGAACAGAAAGGAGGCAACTTGAGCCCAGTAGGCTACTCTGCAGGTAATACCTACTATCATGTTCCTACAGATCTCCACATTATGAAGCTCTAGTCCCAAAATACAATCCTGCAATTTGAATAGCACAATTCTTTTGAGAAATTTCAGAGCTTGCAACATTTCTCATAAAGGGAATTTAAGCAGTCTCATTGACAAGGAGGTAATTAAAAGTGTTTTACCCACAAGACTGAAGAGCTCAACACTAAATTAGGCTGCTGTTGAAGGCTTGAAGAAAAAGGTGGTAAAACACAGCACTGAACAGCTGTTAAGACAGAACGTTTTGTTCAGTGCATTTTCTGTTTATTACTTTAGCTGCACAATCAATAATGAAAGTTAATGATTTGAAGTTTTTTGCTAAAATCTTTGTGCTAAATAAATGATCAACAGAGCAACATGCTATTTATCACAGGAAAGCAGTGAAACAATACTGAACTCCTCACTTACCAGACAAAGAAACCAAGAAACCATTATAACTTATCCCCTGCTCACCTTCACAGTAATGTTTCTCCCTTTGTTTTACCAAAGATACGTTGTTTTGGTCAACTAACATTTCAAGTTCTCTACCAATAAATTATTAGAAGAATAAATAGAAAAAGCTAAAACTACTCAGCTGGAAACCCTGTGTTTGCAGGAAAGAAAGAATGCTATTCTCCAGCCTCTCACAGAAGACATGCTGTTTTTTCAGGCAAGTTACAGAAGAAGAATACTTGGCTGGTAAAAACCTTTATAAAAACTAAAACCAGAATCAGAAATATTTGCCTTTTTTAAGGAAAAACAGAAGAATTTCATCTTGATGTTAAGTATTTTCTTATTAACCCAACTGGCGCAGTGCATTAGTTATCAAATTCTGTCACCTCAGCCAGAGATAATTATAGGGCCCCATTTGTAACTGTTAGTATTATACAAGCACATGTTTATTTTTACCTGGTTGTTCATCACAACCAAACAGAAACTAGCTAGTATTCAGCAGTAAATATTAAAACAGAAAGCAATACAGAGTGTCAGGTTTGGCAAGCTATTCCTTTAGCATTGTTTTTCAAATCATTAAGCCTGTCAAAGATAGACTTCCTTTATTAAGCAATTTCCTGTCTTAAAGGACAACCATGGATGTCCAGAAGACAAGAGATGTAATTCTGTTCCACCTCTACTATTTCATTTTAGAAAGCCACCTTTGTTAAGAAACTGACTGCCACACTTCTGTAGTCCCCTAAAAGAACTTCCAAGCATGTCAGATTGTTGTTGTGTTTGTATGTTTAAGGGAAGACAAGAATACAGGTGAAAAAGTACTAGGCACTGCCAGTTTTACTAACCTGCACTGGGTTGCAACAAGAAAACCAACGGAAAAAAAAATATTCAGGGGTATAAAAATAAGATCCTGCTCCTCAATCTAAAGACTCCTGCAGCGTTATGAGGAGGTGTCCAAACAAGAAACGGGTAAATGCAAGCTCTACACACGTTAAAAAGGATGTTGTAAGAATTCCCCGAGACCAGAATGTCTACTATGCCAAGTAGGTTAAAAATACCACTCTAAAAACCTGCTCTATTAGTATACAGAGTATCGAGGAAGTTGACTGCAGAATTGTTTCAGTAGCACAATTCTCAGTGGAGGGGCAATCTAGGTTCTTATGGGTCAGGGGCTGTGCATTAGAAACCTGCTGGCTACAACTGTATTCCAACAAAGCTTGAACCAGCACAGTCTTCACTCAGGATAGACAGGACCTAACCAAGCATCAGTTTCTCATAGCAGCCGCAATTTTGAAACAAACAAGAATTAACCTATGTTGTAAGAGTACAGTTGCCTAAAACCATCAGAATTAGTTGACAGTGATTCACCATTTTGCAATATTATGTGTTTATAACAGTATCAACAGTTCTGTTAGTTTGAGCAGATGTTGCTTTGCACAAACCTGAAAGATTTCAGTGAAGTAGCTCCCAAACCAGCTGTTTTAATGCCCGGAAACAGGGTTAGAAGCCCAAACATTTCAGAACTGTTAAGTCTACCAAATATGCATGGACACTTCAACTTGGTGTTGGAGGATGTGTCTTGTTCCTTACTGAGGCTCATTTTGTGTCCG
>JANHGB010031598.1:0-20575 GCA_026283785.1 Coracopsis vasa
GTTTAAGTTTGAACCCGTTACCCCTTGTCCTATCACTACAGTCCCTAATGAAGAGTCCCTCCCCAGCATCCTTATAGCCCCCCTTCACTTGAACCTTGTCCTCCCAAAGAAATGCTTCCTGCTTAGAAAAATCTATGTGCTTACACCTGTGCTTTCAAGAGAGGAGGGGTTTATATCCTTGTGCTTTCCAAGCCCCTGGGCTCTGCTGGATCTGTTCAAAACCTGACAGAGCCCTTCATGGATGGGCATCGACCACCACGATGGCTAGTTGTGTTGGGAGAGCTGGTTTGTCATGGATGCCAACCCTGGAGTGTTTGGCAGGGCTGCGATGCGCCAGGTTAGTGAGCAGGGATTGGCATGCATGCCCTAACCACACACAGATAGATGCAGTAATGTAAATTATCCGTGTGCAACCCAGGTCCCTGCCTTGCTCAATCCCAGGATGGAAACTGCGCCCGAGGTTAATGCACTGCAAAGAATGTACTGGGAAATGTTTCCCATTTCAAACAAATAGAAATCAGTGCGTATTTTGTTAACGCTTGCTGACCAGCTCTTCACATCCTGTTAAGCTAAATATTTGCATGGGAGTAGTGCAAAGCTGAGCAAGGAGCCCTGGGCTTCGTTTGGGTGGCTGTATATTGCCATCAGCTGCTCTTTCCTCTTTTGTCTGTTTTTCTTAGCAGGGTCAGGAGGAGTTTCACAGTCCGAATGGTTCACTGCAATTCTCTACAGGATATCCTCATTTTACTTTAATGGGGAGGAAATTAATGAAACATACAGGCCCTGGGGCTTTAAATACTATACATTAATATTATCCCAACGTCTTGTGGTATGTGCGCTCTCTCAGACTAAACTTTACATTGGGCAGAGGAAGTTGTGATCAGATTCAGGTGCCTGTGAAATTCAAGTGGTCGGCAGGAGAGGGAAAAAAAAATAAAGGGAAAGAGAAGCTTGAAGCCGTTTCCTTCCGTTTCAGCCCCTGATCGCTGTGAGAACAGGGATGTTCAAATGGGATCAGGTCAGTACAAACCAAACAAACTATCCCAGCTCTTAGGACGGGACTCTTTAGCTGTATTTGTGTGTTTGGGAGGTTCATTCTTTGGGTTTGTTGGTTACCTTGTTTGGAGAGTGAGTTCTTCCCACTGGGGAGTAAACCAGTAGTGACCTAAGACAGTGGTGGCCTTTGCAGAAGATGGGCTGCAAAAGGATTTCACATCTTCTCAGCTCCCTTTCCTCCAAAATGAAAACTGCTCCAAGTGTTTTCCAGTGCCTGCAAGCAGCCAAATGGGAGAATGTCAAAGCCATGAAAGAAAATCAAGTCGAGTTTTCTTTTGGTGGTGGTAGGTGACAACGTGAAGAGAGACCTGAGCATGCAGCCGTTACCCCTTGTGCAAACCACCTTACAGGGCAATGATGTTCATGCAGCATCGTGTGCTTCAACAAGACCCAGGACCGAAGGGCTGAAGGTGCCTTGCCCTGACAGAGGACCTGTAGGCTGTAAAGCCTCTCAGGAAGACCAAAAGCTTTGACCATGTATTGGGAACAGCCTAGACCCAGGGCGTGCAGCTGCCATCCCCATGTTACCTTTAGCTGCTTAAACACAGCCCCTCTCATGGTAGCTGTTCCTGTGGTGGGAAGGGGTCATTCCATGGGGCTGCACCAGGCCCACTCCTCAGGAAGCTGCTGACAGTGAATTCTGCTTTTCCTTCTGGGATTTTTGTTTTGTTTTCTTTCCCCTTGCAGTGCAGTTTCCTCATGTTACAGCAACTGGCACGGCCTTCGCATCAAAAGGAGCAGGGTCCTTCACAGTGTTGGTGGAAGAATGTGGAGGAGGAACCTTGTTTGGAGCAATTGGCTGTATCAAGGAAAAATAAGACGTGAACAGGGCATCATGGCTGTGGGTCCCAGGGGATAACAAGGCTTTTTTTCCTCTTAGAAATGCGCTAAAATACCGGGAATTTTCTCTGGGCTGAAGAAGGAAGCAACCCCCTCCCATTCCCAACTCCCCATCCCCACCTCTGTCCGTTTGATTTTAAATGTTGCTGAACCGCTTGCCTGGTGGAGAAAACCACAACTTGAACACTACCACATTTTGCAAACCGAAGGCTCTGCCTTGGGATACGGGGACAATTTATTAGTGGAAATATCTTTAATTAATTTGTGCACAAGTTCGTGTTTTCCTTTAATTCTTCTCCCCAGGCACTTGACCCTTAGTAATGAAACTCGAGAGCCCTGTTCAGAAAATGACTTTCTCAGCATTTTTGTTCCTTTTAAAGTTGAGTGTATCGCATAATGACCATGAAATGTTATCCTCTATTAGGAACACACTTTTCACTGAGAGTCTCCAAATAGACTTTATTACCAAGAACTCTGTGGTGAGCTGCCATCCGCTGCCTTGCGGTCAGACAGGCCTGGCTTTGAACTCCGCACGCAAGCATCCTCGAGGACAAGTGCTCTGCCCTGGCAGCTCCCTGGGGATGTGCTGCCTCTGGAAGGAGGTGGGTCCTAGGTTTGGTTCCAGCCCGAAAGGGCAGGCTCAGGAGAAAACATGGCTTTGACCATGAGTGGCCAGAAGCCGGCTGATGGGCACCTGTGATGACTCCAGCCATGCATGACTCCAGGAGGGACATCATGAACTGTGAGACTGGTGTTTGGGATCCTCATGTGTGACCCAATCCCTGGGCAGATCCAGGTGCCTCCAAACGCTGCTGTTGGAAACCTTTCTGCTAAGTCTGAGTGGGGACCATGGCCAGGGTAGCTCTTGCTGGTCCAGTGTCATATTGTGGTGGCAGTGTCTCAAAGGTTCCTGCTTTTCCAGGCTGCCCTTAGGGAAGGTTTTGAAGCTTAGAAAACCAGGCCATGCCTCTAGAATTGCTTTGGTATCTTAGATACACTTTGCCTCTTACTGCAAACAGTCCTGAAGGATGGCACGGTTTCCTTTTACACAAAGATGGATCAACAGTCCCCTGTGGTTTGGCACGTGGGAACTTTAGCACTGACACAACAGAGACACTGGTGATTGAGGGGTTGTTTGGAGGTAGTGCTGCCAAAGAAGAGTGGGGCTGTTCAGGGTTTTGGCAATGGAGAAAGAGGGGAGGGATGACTGTGCTTACCAACAGGGGATGAACGGGGCAGATTTATAGCCTGTCTGAACTATGTTATCTCCCCACCTCACCTCCTGCCCCTTAACTGCCACTATCAAAGCCTGGCACCTTCTGATGCAACACTTAGGGTGCTGATTCAGAATGGGCTCAGAGGAGGTGGTGTTGCTGCGGACGAGCTGAGCCCGATGCTTCTTAGAAAACCTCATCCAAGTACTAATTGGACTTTTACCCCCACCCTGGACAAATGCCAGGGCATTCACCATGCTGTGCCATTACCATGTCCTTGAATGGCCAGTCTTGGCTGGAGCTAGAGTCCCAGGCACCCCTCCAACTCCAGGTCTGAATCCTTTTTCCAGGGCAGTAACACAGGGCACTCACCATTCCCTGCTGTCTCTGATGCTCAGCCCAAGTAGATTCAAACCCCAGGGGTCGGGGTCGGTTCCCTGGATCCAATTCACATCATGTCAAAGTGCTTTGTCTTATCACAATGATATTATTAGTGTTCAGACCCCCCCCCCACCAGCAGCAGAAAGGGCTGTTTCACAAAGGGCCTGTCCCTATTGTTCCGAGGTCATCCATCTCCCTGTCCTGGTCCCGTTGTCACTCTAATGTGTTCAGACCGCACGATGGGCGCATGAACAGCTTGCTTGGTGGTTGTTTTTGATGGGTGACCACAGGAGCGTTGGCTGCGTGTGCTTTTCGTTTGGTTGCAGTTTAATAACCCCGTTTCTGCTGCTGGCTTTGTTTCGTACTTGCTCTTACCCAACTTTAATGACCAGTAAGGCTTCTCCCTCCTCCCCAGCCACCCACCCGGCCCCGTTCCCTGCCCTCCCCACCATCACCCTCGGAACCCTTTTGGTTATTTCAACCTCCGTGATTAAACTGGCCCCCAATTGTTATCAAGAAGATTCAGGAAGGAGGATGAAAAAAGGAAACATAATCTTATCTGAGAATAGAAAATATGATAAGGGCCCCCTATCTGGAGGCTGCAGTGTCCCTCGTGGTGGGGCTGCAGCAGTTCCTTTGAAAGTAATCACCGACACCATCTCTGCTAAATCACCTTTCACACAGCTCAGGCCTTTGATACAAAGGCCCCTGGCAAAATTAGAGCAGGATTGTGGAGACCCCGGAGCAAACGCATTAAATGCTCAAGAGATCAGAATTAGGGGGCACCCAGCTATAATTGCATAGGAGGAACTTCTACTGGGGGGGGTGATGATGTGCCTCTGTGCATGTATGTGTGTGTGCATCTCTGACTCTGGTTGCTACCAGAGGATGAGTAAAAGTTATAAAGCGAGGCATGAGGTGCTAGTTAAACAGCCTTTGTACCCTTTAATCATCTGCATAGGAGAGGAATTAGTGCTGGACTAAAGGCAGTGTATGATGATTCTGAATGCTCAGCTCTTTCAGGAGGTCTCGGGTAGAGCACGAACAGAGCAGTCCTGTGCTGAAGGGATAAACAGCAAGAGCAAGCCAGGGTTTATTGCTTTTAGGTGTGGGTTTTGGTTAGTGGTGGTGGTTGTGTTTTCACTTGGTTGGGTTTTTTCCCCTGCCTGTTTTGCTGTCAGAAGCCTCAGGGTTAAACTTCTCTTGGTTTATTCCAGCTGAAGTGAATTTCACAGTCTTGCACACCAATAGACCCTGTTTGGCACACTGCAAAACCCCTCAGTGTGTTGCTCCCAGGAATTTGGCAGACTTCTGCATGAATATACCTGACCTGATGCAGTGCTGGTCCAGCAAGGGGAGGCTGCTGGGGCTGGGAAAGTGAAATATCCCACAGGGACAGGAAGGAGGTGCTTTGAGTGAATGTGTAGGATCCCAGGAAAAGCAAATATATGGGCCATAAGTACTGTTATTTCCAAAGGCACACAAAAATCTCCCCTGTATTCATTCTGGCCCAAGGGTTCTGGGTGCTCAGTCTCTGGGCCATCAGCACAGGATGTGTTTCAGAGGGTGGTATAAGATAGCCCTTCCTAAGCAACAAGGTTATTTTGAAGTAACTTAAAAATGGAGGTTCCCTGAATCCCAGCTCACTTCTGCAAATCAGACATTCCTGATTGGCTCTGTACGTTTGTGATGACCGTGGCTTCTGTCCTTTAGGAAGGGATTCAAACGAAGCCTCAGCAGCCAAGCAAAGTCCACTTGTTTGTGAGTATCAGGTGGGGAAGTTTTGCTCAGGGCATAGGAAGTGCTGAAATTGTCACATCTTGTGGAATAGTTTAACTAAAGAAGCCAAAATACGGCAAAGCTCAAACTGCAGCGTGGTTCCTTTGCAACGCAGTCATCTGGAATTAAATGCCTGTTTCTCATAGAGGAAATACGAGGTTTTTCTCCTGTCTTTGCAGTGGGACACTGCAACCCAAGGGAAGGTATCTCAAAGCGAGATGTTGACTCCAGCACTGCATCGCTATTCTAAGGTAAAAAGTTAATAACCAAATGTGAAGTCTTGGCCTGGATGCAAATTGCAGTGGTGGGAAATTGGCATGAGAAGTGATAGATAAGCTCAGAAATCCTTGTCTTTCTGCTGATTTAGCTTTTAGAGGCTGGCATTTGTGCATGCAGCCCATTGAATAGCAGCGCTGTAGTGTATTGGTCTGTAACAGAGATGTGGGATCAAGTTGTGAATGACTGGCAGAACCTTCTGTCCAGTTTTTCCCAGATACACAAAATGTGCCCTTTAGGTCTCCTCCTATTCCCCATTGATAGCGAGAATTATGGATGAAGGTGCCAGCCTCAGCTTTGAGTGTCCTGTTGCATGTTGTTGTGTAGGGTATTCATGCAAGTGGAAAACGCATTGGTCTGTGGAGCATGCAGAGGGCTAAGCAGTGAATTTGAACATAAATTCACTTTACCTTTCATAGATGGGTGGAATCCTTTCAGTCACTTCCATAGCAGGCAGCCAGAAGGGAGTCCCCAAAGCTGGTGTTGCTACTGAATTTGTAAGGTCAAACTGCAACCCCAGGGGAGGAGGAGAGAACCATTTGAAACCATTTAAAACTGAGGTCCCCAGTGCCATGGGTTAGTGGTGGCCTTGGCAGTGCTGGGGAGCGGTTGGACTGGACGATCTTGAAGGTCTTTTCCAACCTGGCTGATTCTGTGGTTAAACAGTAGTTTAAAAACCAACCAAACAACCTCCAAGGCCTTAAACTAAGCCCTTTCTGTAGGAAGCAGCTCGGGAGCAGTGCTCTCTTCTCCCTGACCCCACAGTGGAAAAGGGGCTGGTTCAGGAAGCTGGCAATGCAGAAGGGAGAGAGGGGAAAGAAACCAACCAACATCAACATGTGCACAGTCAGTGGGGTTTAAAATCCTCCTTCATTGTGGTTTTAGCAGCAGAGATGTTGGTGACCATGGAGGGAGGAGAGCTTTCCCACAGTCCCTGACCCGGCATCCCTCCAGTGTGGGACCCATCCTGCTCCCCTTCACAGGCCCTTTGACAATTGCACCTTTCCACGAGGGGTTTCCAGGCGTTGCTCGATCCGTAACCTTTGTGTGCTTCCTGCAGAGCAAGCTCTTACATTGTACTTTATCAAAAAGGCCCAGAAACTTGATAGGGGAGATGAGAAGATGGGCATGATCAGGGGGGATAATGCCAAGGAACTGTCACTTCCTTGGCTCTAGCTTTGTTGGCCCTCCTGCTTTCTGAGATAAAGGCACTGCAGCTGGCCTGGTGCTGTATCAAAAGGCCAATTTGACTGCTTGATTATATATGAAATATAGATTTAAAGCTTAACTTATGTTCCCAAAAGCAAAATCAGTCGCAGGGGAAAGCCTGACACGTTTGTTATGATCACTAAAGAGCTTTGCTGGGCTTGTTGATGCTCATAGTGACTGGAGGGGCTTTAAAAAGCTGTTTGGATCCAGTTCACTGAAATCTTACCTGGTCAGTATTCATTTATATATTTATTAATAACAGGTAGGGTGGGAATAGTTTTCTCTCTGCTCTCCTTCTACCTCTGAGCTTCAGGAACTGCCTCTAAAGGAGTCAAATCTTCTTTGACCTGTCAGAAAGGGAAAGAGGCAGAAAGACTCCCAGAGGTCCCGTCTGGAAAGGCTGTGATTTAACCAAGTGCTTAAGTACATCTGAAGGCGACCTTCTTTGGCTCCTTGGGTAAATGCTTTGCTGGATCTGCTGCTTTAGGCTTTGTTCCTGGAAAGCAGACTCTGTGAGACCTAAAGTAAAGCTGCTCTAATGTGACTGAATGCTATTGGTACCCACACGAGCTCTCAGAGAACAACTTGGGGCATCTCTGTGGGTACTGTAGGAAGAGAAGCTGTGGCTGCCCCATCCCTGGTAGTGCTCAAGGCCAGGTTGGACACAGGGGCTTGGAGCAACCTGCTCTAGTGGAAGGGGTCCCTGCCCATGGCAGGGGTTGGAGCTGGAGGAGCTTTAAGGTCCCTTCAACCCAAACCAGGCTGTGATGAAAGCACAGTTCAGGATCTGTGGACCTTTGCCATATCCAGTGCCCCTCGCTGTGTGTTTGCCAGGCTCGCACCATCCTGCCTCGGCTGACGAGCCTCTGGGGCTTGTCACGGATGACACACACATGCTCACACAAAGGAAACCCTGGCAATCTCTCTCTGCAAAAGCCTCGCTGCTTCCAGGGGGAAGGAGTGCAAAGTAATTTGATGCCTTCATTATCTTCATAACATGAACCAATTTGTCAGCAAACTACTGTGCGGCCTGATTCCCGATTGCGGGGAAAACCAGGCTGGGAGAGAGGACGATTATTTGCACCTAGTTTGAGCATTGTTCTCTTTCAGAGGGGTATAAATACACTGCGTAGAGCTGGCTCATTAGAAACTCATCTGTTTGTATTTATGGTTTAATTAAATAACTGCAGGGGAAGACTTAGGTTTCTAATCACAAGAACAGTAATGGGTTCACCCTCCTTACGGCGGCTTGTCTGAGGAAGGCTTTGTAGGCACGAGTGCATTTAACCTGTCAGCTCCCAGCCCTTGATGGGAAGAAGAAGGTAAAGTCTTTAGGCTGCATTGTACAGATGGGGGGACCTGGTTACCGGTTATCCCAGTTAGTGACTTCTTGTCAGAACACTTGGTTGGAGAACACTGAGAAGCAGGGCTGGGAGGGCGGTGTGAGTCATGACAGCTCTTTGCTTCTAAAGAGAGAATCCCCTACAGAGCCTCCTAAGAGCCACTTTCACCTCCCTTCTTGTTTCATTACAAATTCCAGGCTTAGACCAGCTTTGCAGTCACCCTGAGTCTTGTTTTGGGTTATTTTTTTGCAGATATGGGAGAGGTTTGCTTGTCATGGCTTTGATTTTAACCTACAGGGGAAGGATGCAATGTACTGGGTATGATTCCTCTGGATGAGCCCCTGCACAGTGTCCTGGGGGCGAGCTCCTATCGGGCAGGGGCTGCCTGCTGGGCTAGGTGTAGGGCAGATGGGAGGTGGGTTGCAACCCACCAGTAAAGCTGCAGCCAAGGTGGGTAACGCTCTGCCTGTCTCTGAAGGTGATCCCTAGTCCAGTGTTAACGTTCTGTTCTGGTGTTGTCTTCAGACATAGCAAACCCTGTAGGATTCTTAGCACCCCATGTTTCCCATTATAACAATTCCACAAAAGATTTGCTTTGAGTTTTTGATGGGGAGAGTCTATGTCATGGCTCTGAGTGGAGGCGAGCATAAAGGTAGGCTTTCTGTGTCTGCCCACTCCTTCACCTCTTGCGTTATCTCACCTCTGTGATCTTGAGCTGGGACAGAGCACAGAAGGGGACGAGATCTTCAGACATCCATCATCAGGCAGTGCTTTGACTTTGAGGCTGAATTTTCCCTCTGAAAAGTTGGGGGGGACCTGAAGGAGCTGCCTGTTGCTTGGAGAACAGAGAGGAAGAGCTCTGCCCACCGGCCTCAAGCTCCGTTGGGGACAGAGTGGCGGAACGGAGGAGTTCCGAAGTTTGTGGAGCAGCCGGTGCGGGGCCATGTGGCTGCTGTGGCTGCTGCTGGGCTCGGCGGGTGAGTGCGGGCGGTGGCGGCAGCCCTGGAGCGGTGGCGGGGGCGTGCTCCGCTCGGCGGAGGAGGGCTCCAGGCCTCCCTCCCTCCTTCCTCCCGCCTCCCCTCGGCGGCTCGCTGCGAGCAGGGCCGGGGGCGCCGCCGGCTTCCCCTCCCCTCCCCGTGGCTGCTCTCCCCTCCCATGGCGGGGTTCGCTGGCTGGGCTGGGCCTGGCCATGGCGGGCGGAGACCCTCCCCTCCTTGCCCTCAGGGCGGTCTCGAGGCCCCCGGTATGGGGTGTGTGGGGCAAGCATGAGGCGAGGCACCCGGCGGGAAGGTTCCGGTGCTTCTGGGTCAAGCTTGGGCATCAAAGCCGCCGAAGGGCTGCGGCCCCGCTGATGCAGCTCGGGCCGGCCGATGTGGGCCCCCTTCTCTTTGCCGAGGCCTTCCCGGGGTGGAGGAGGCCAGGGCGGGCTCGGGCAGACGCACCGCCGGGGTCTGTGCTCCGAAGAGAAGCGCTCGGGTCCTGCTTGGCTTTACTTGACGCCTTCACGGGGCATTTCCTACTTTTTATTAATATTCATCTTGTAGAAACTATTTCCCCCCCCCGGCCCCGGTCGGCATATGTCTGTCAGAGCTGGCGGGTTGGTGATGTTTTGTGCAGCTTTGCTGCAGGTGTGAATTATTTCTGCAACATGATCTTAGCGGGCGCCTTTCCAGGCAGTGTAAGTAGCCTGGCTGCATGCTGCTGGGTCTGCTTCCGAATCGCGCCGTGGCGATGGAGTGATGACATACAGTGGGTACAACTGATTATCAAGTTCCATTTCTTTCCTCTTTTTCGAAGAGTGTTTGTTGTCATGAGGAGCTGACAAGTTTCATAGCTTCAGTGGTAAAAGTCTGTTTCGAGTGTGTAGATGGATAGGAAGGAAGAGAAGCACAATAGGACTTGCGCTGTTTTGAAATTAACTAACTGCAAACCAAAGCAGCAACGTTCGTAAGTCTTATGTAGGTTTGTCTCTTTGCAGCACTACTTCAGCAGTTCCTTCTTTTGGAAAGCTTCAGGCCCAGCTCAGGTTTGTTTATCTGGATTGTGTTGCCTTCTTCCTTATTAATTTGCATTTACTACTGCCAAAACTTTACCTAATTATTCATAGCAAGGTGTAGTTTCCATGTGTTGCATATATTTGCTTGTAGTATCACCCTTAGATTCACATGGAGGGTTCCCTGCTGCAAGATACTGATCTTCACATGGGAAGATTTCCCAGCCACCCGCACTGGTGTTACTCCTCCACCTTGGCCTGGGGGCAGTGACCAAGAAGACCTGTTTCTCATCTGGAAATTAGTACTTCAGCTTTTTGACTGCAAGCTGGCCTTCTTGCACAAGAGTTAACCTGCAGTTATTTAGTGAGAGGCTATGGCTTATTTTGGGGCAGATTCAAAGAGCTTTTCAAGCCCGTTAGTTTGGTGGTGTTTTGGGTTTTTTTAAATTCTGTTTTTCTTTTGAAGAATAAAGTATGGGGTCTTTGGGGATTTCTTTTTTAAATGTTGCTTCCTTTGTATATTTTGGCTGCCCTGCAAGCTTCACATAGGGCAAATTAGCTTGTCTCTGCCTGGCCTTCGCTCTGTTTTGAATTTTAATTCTGATAACTCCTGAAAATATTTCTTTTCCTGTTGAATCTTTTTTTGGGTACAGATGGGAAACCTTGAAACCCTGGGGATGGATTTCAGCTAACAGAAAATAACCGCTGTGTAGTGTCTCTGTGTCTAAACAGGCGAAGTATTGATCTTTTGTTTCCATCTTTATTCCTAATTTTATTATTGGATCAGTTAGTGCTTTTGATTCTGAAAGACTTTATCTGCATGGGAAAAGTTTTATCTTGTGATATATAGCGTGAAATTATAGTTCAAGGCCAGGTTGGATGGGAGATGAGCCATAATGGAGATAAATTCTAATGGATACTGGGAATGGCTTTAAACTGGCAGAGGGGAGATTTAGATTAGATATTAGGAAGAAGTTCTTCCGTGTGAGGATGGTGAGGCCCTGGCACAGGTTGCCCCGAGAAGCTGTGGCTGCCCCATCCCTGGCAGTGTTCAAGGCCAGGCTGGACGGGGCTTGGAGCAACCTGGTCTAGTGGAAGATGTCCGGGCCCATGGTAGGGGATTGGAACTGGATGAGCTTCAAGGCCCTTTTCAACCCAAACCATTCTGTGATACTGTGATTATGGCACTGAAACAGTATACTGCAGCAATTTTCATATTCCGTACTACATGAAGAAACAGAATATATGATGGTTTAGGCTATATGTTCCATTACACCTGACTGCAATATTCCCAAAGGTGACAGTAGAACATGATTTTTTTGTAAATAAATAAAAAGGTAAAATAAATATAGATCAGTTAGATAGTAGAGTTCCTTCTAACATGTACAAGGGGGGAAAATCTTCTCAAGAGAAATGTTTGTATATTATATTTTAATATGTGGACATTCAAGAAGTTCTATAAAGTTTTAGTCAGTAGTTATCTCATTGATTTCTATACTAGAAGTGAAAATTCAGATTCTTGGGACTTCAGGTCATCTTTTCCAGAATAGTGTTTGAACACATTCTCTGGCCAGGCCTGCCTTCTCCTGTTTTGTTAATAAACGGAAGATTTCACTTTTATTAAGTATTATTCCTTTTGTACAGATTAATGCAAATTTCTGTTACTGATTACTGAAGGCAGTAATCCTTACGTATGTTAAATTTTTTAATGAATGTATTCTGTTTTGCCACTGCAACGTGTTCCTTTTCTTTTTTAGAGTTTGCCATATTGTTTTCGTAGAAGGAATAAGCATATTCTGGGCAAAAAGCCAAGAAAAAGTGGCTCTTACCAAGCTAAATTAGGTAATTACATTTTCACCATGTTTTGAAAGCACAGCTGTATCTTTTAGGTTATGAGAATTACTATATATTTAACTTTATACTTTTCTCCTTATGTAAGGGAAAATGTCTCTTCAAAATGCAGACTTTGTTTAATTAACTCATTTTCTCCATTTTGAAAATCAGTACAAGTAAATGCATTGCTTATTATAAATTCCCCCCTTCCCCCAAGTTTCATGTTTTATACTGACCAATGTCTTGTACTTCTTTCTGTGTCAAAATTTGGTAGATGAGAAAAAAATGAAATCACTTTTAGTTTGATTTTCTGCTAAAACCGTTGCATTAATATTGTAGCTCAATACTTTCCAATACTATTTTACTGACAGGTAATAAGTATCAGTTAAAGATGATAAATAGTTGCCAAATTTTCTCTGTGCTAAGAAAATGACACCACCAATGCCCTTCTGTCAGTAACTGAAAAAGACTGATAAAAATTATGCTGTGATTTTGTTAAGTAGATATGCAGTAAGATTACAGTATCTTATACAGTTCCTTGAAGCCCATGATTTAAAAGGTCACTAGTATTCTGAGACTTTCTTAGTGTCTTTAAAAATTGGGTATGCAACTTTTGCATGCATGTACAGTAAAATAATACCAGTCCAAAAACCAAATTAATCATCTATTAAATATGTTTCCTTGATTTAAAGTGATCAAAAATGTGTTGAAACAGGATGCAAAAGTATCTTCTGTCTTTAATTCATGTATCAGCATTACAAGAAAGTGTCCTTAGTACACTAGAACAGTTCCAAAAAGAAATCAAATATGAAGGTTTTTCATGTACAACAATGTTTAGCTTGCCCAAAAATCAATTTCAGCTTCAATTCTGCACAATTTAGATTTTTGTAACACAAGCTTCTATCTTTGGTTGTTTGGTTGTTTGTTTTTTTTTTCCCAAATTAACTCAAGTGGGAAAAGTCCTTTAAGTCTATAATTTTCTAAATATCTGTATTTTGCGGTTTCCTTGGGGTCTGATGTGGTTTTGTTTTTATACTCATCTTCCCTGCTGAGTTGCCACACTGTAGCCCTTGAAATATGCTGCTGGTGGTGAATCTACTTCAACTTTCACTTCAGCTGACCTGTCTCAAGGCACTCAACAGTTAATTTTAGAAATCTCCCTGGATAATGTCCGTTATATTTTAGGAGTATTTCCTATTGCGATGCACCTTGAGGAAATAAAACAAAAAAATTTTTCCTATCTAACACTGCAGTTCATTGAATACCCAATTTTGGACAGACCACCAGTATAACTTTTTGTCATTCTTCCAAAGTAGTACTGATTCTTGACAGCTACCATATTTTGGGAAACTAAGGGATGAAGAAACAAAAGGAAACAAGCAAATCCATTTGTCTCACTATCAGACTCATTCCCTGCAGGCTGAAATAGATAATTTAATAAATGCAAGTTCAGCAAATAAATAAAAAGCAAGAGGAGGAAACACATTGCAAACTATACACTAATTACAGTTTTTTAAAGGAATTCAGAAGTAGAAGCTGGATAGGAGGCTCATATTTTGATTTAAGATTGAAGGTAGCAATTAGCAAAAGGTTGACTGCTTATGTTTGGTAGCTGTACTCAACTTCAAACTATGTTTGTCTCCAGAGTTTTATGAAACATGAAAATAAAAAAAAAAGCTCTTGTAATACTTAGATTACTGAAAAACATTAAGTCCACTATAACTGAACCCAAAATAGCTTGAACCAGTCTAAGACCAAACACTTCTTAATTTGAGCTGAATGTTATTGTTATGTCTCCTAGAGAGCAAACTTTATAGAGATTCCTGTCAGTTCTGGAACTTTTCTTTTAATTGATTCAGCTTTATATGGTAACAGTAGGTGGTTATAAATAAGTGGGTAATACCACCCTTCAGTATAGCAGTTTGTGTGGTATGAAGCCAGTCATATTTGTGGGTCTTCCAAATCAAACAATGTTTGTAATGTTATTGGACTGGATAAATCTTTGTAGAGAAATAAGAAAAACTCTGTTGAACAAGCATTATTTATAAAGTAGACGTGGATTGATTTACCACTATTAAATGCCATCATTAACCTAAAAAGCTGTCTTCCTTGCTGGGGGAAGTTGCTGATATAACTGACAACAAAACTAAGTATTCACTTTTCTTATTCTGAAGCAGATTGAGACAATCTGACATAAGACAGCAAGTTAGTTTATATGAAAAATTAACACTATTTTAATACTGCACCATTCAACATTTTCAAATAGAGTCAAGGCTTACAGCATCTAAAGTCCTTATAATCTGTTGTTTGGTTATCAGCAGGAAAGAGAACCAATTTCAGCTTGCTAGCAAGCTATTTTTTCCATGTTAAGAGTCAACGTACTCCCTCACTCTTGTGGTCAGTATTAGGAGCAAGATCCAAAGTTAAGCTTTGAATGGGCAGGAGAAGAAAATACTTCGTCAGCCCTGAAACTGGCTATCAGGTATAGAATAATAATTAGTCTGTTTCATCAACTTAAATCTCCGACTTTTCCCATTTGAGGTCACTGCTTCCATCACCACCTAGTTCAATTGTCGTTGGTGTTACCACAATTGGCAATAAAGCAAAAAGCATACTTCTTGTTAGACCACAACCCACCTGCTTAGAAAAATTCTGCAACCATTTTCTACCCACTTAAAAAAGACACAGTCAAAGCATACTATATCTGTTTGCCTTTTAAGGTTTTATAGGAAAAATCATGGTATAGAAATCCTCATGATTTCCTTCAGGAAAATTTATTAAAAAGTAAACGTTTAAAACTCCTGCTCTTATACAAAAATCCTGCTATTGAGTACTTTTTTTCCTCCAACCTATTGTAATATATTTCTCCTTTTGGATGACAGTAGCAGAACCCAGAAGACAAGTTCTAAAGTATTTTTTTCCCATTTATAAAATCTCTCTCTTGACAAACTCTTTAGGCAGTTATAGGCAGAAATACAAAGTTTTCTCCAGGCTCCTCAAGTAGGCATTCTGATAAAATATTATACTGTTCCTGCTGTCTCAAGTCATGCATGCCTGTACATGCAGGGAACTAACAGTATCCACTTTATTAACCTTCTCTAATTATTACAGCTTTTATGTATCTAAATAGACACTGTACTGGGTGACTTTGTTTTCCTGGGTTGGGTGGTTTTATTTTAAATATTTGGTCTTTCTGTTTTTTAAATCCTGTGGAAGTGCTTTTGAATTTGCAATCATTAATCTATTTTTCAGGTACCTCTTTCCAGGTTTACTTGATTTGTATGTTAAGTGCATTTGTATAAGCAGCAGTGCTACACTGGAGACTTCTTTGTGAAATCCTGTTAAAAGGTTTAAGGCAGGTTTTTGATTCGCAAGAGCAACTCTTTTTAAATTAGTTTTTGCATACATCTGCAAGAACAATTTATGAACCGTGCTCTTACTTCAAGTGATATTTTCCTACAATATTTTAGTTTCCCTTATTTAATGTTAAAATAAATAAATATTTGAGTTCATAGAAATTCTAGACAAAACAATATTGCGCAAAGAAATCACCTAGTTAATCATGGAAAACTTGCACAAATGCTGGAAGTTTGCTTGAGCTGTGAGGGAAATGTCAAAGTAGTCGTTTTTAAAGCCATACAGGCATACTTGCAGCACTTTAAATCAGTCAAACCTCATCAACAAGAACTAGGGCTGTATTCTTCAGCTGGTAGCTAATGTACACACATTTTGTGGGGATCTGAAAGACAAGGTCCATAAATTCTTTTAACACCAAGTTGAGGAGCTCTGACCCTCACCCAAAACTAAGAGTTTCTGAGGACAAAAGTATTGTCATTTGAAAAAAGTTCTATTTTTCCACTTGGCTTTCTTAGAACTTCTGTATTCAAGAATTCTATGGGTCATTCTGAAACATAATTTTATTTCTAATGTAATCTGTACCTTCTCTGCAGTGTTGCCAAAGTACATTAAGCTTATGTTGTAGGTTAATCACAGCAGGAGATCAATGCAATGGGGCAAAAGTTTTCCTAAGCCTTTTGGTCCTCTTCCTAAGTTTTTGTTGTGTTGCTGGTTTATTGTATTTATTTTAATTTTTAATGAATACATAAAAGGAAAAGGACAGGCTTTGCAGCACTTTTGGATTTATCCCATTATTATGATTTTGTGGAGACTACCTCAAGGAATGAGAGAGCAGTTAAAACATGCCGCTTCACTTACTTGTAGTACCTCTACTCAGAGTACCAGTTTTTGAATGGTAGAACTTTATCATAAGAATTTTGTTACTTATATGTTGCTAAATTATGGGTAAAATTTATAATAATAAGTTTGCTGTATTAATAGCAATTACTTGATACAGACATCAAGTAATCTAGGAAGTCATGCAGTAACTTCCATTAAGCAGGAACTGACACAGTTCCCTCTAAGCTATGGAAATCCAGATGTGACAGTGTAAAGAAACATGTCCTGTGAGGCATCTGTGAAACTGAAGTTTCACTTGCAGTTTTACCACAGATTTGAATTCTGGCCTTAGGAGTGAAGAATATGAAACAAACACAGCCTTCACAACCATTTACATAACATGGTACAAGTATTGCTTTACAGCAGTAAATGATTATCATTCTTAAATGATACCCAGTAACGTGTGTATCTTGCCTACAGTCATTAATGACCTTAGAATCTTTGGCAAGATTTCACATCTCACTGCCCCCTGCCCCAAGCCATAGAAACAGGTCATAAAATTTCCATCAGAATCTCAGAACTCTCAGGTGGATGGATGGTCAAACAACTAAAAGCTAGGAGCAGAATTTGTCAGAGAACTGCAGTGAACAACTGTCCCAGTTACCAAGTTAGGGGCTGAGTTAGAAGGCTGCAAGTGTGCAAACACAGGATTCCATAATCAAAGACGTCCATCACCTGAGCACCAAAGAAGGACAAATACCGTTGTTTTGGAATGGGTACGTGGAATTGTGTCCCCTACAGTGCAAAGCACGAGTGAGTACAGTAGTTGAACCAGATGCAGTCAGTCCTGCAATCCTCTCTCACCAGCTTTGCTGGAACCAAGCACCAGGTTGCTCAGGATATTAGCATCTCATTCCTTCCGAGTGGTTTAATATCCACTCTTAAAAATAACTTGCAGTAAGACCTAATTACATTGCAGATGAACTGCATAAATTACTCCAAGCAAGTTCCTTCCTACCTAACATTAAAATCTTCAGGCTAGCCTCTGCACAATCCTGGAGTTACTAATAATTGACTATGACTTTGTTATGTTTGAAACAGGTGCAGACAAACAGCCAGAAATGTTCTGGAACAAAAAAAGTCCTCAATTAGCTCTGTTTGTAAAAAGTGTGCATCCTTCCCTCAGTCCTGGACTTTGTCAGCAGTGGTGGCTGCACCCATTGTTGTTGAGCAGCTATTACATAGCGAATGGCATTCTTTCCATGGGCAGTCAGAGGGGACTGACCATTCCTTTCTTCAGCAGTAATCCAACAGTGTTAGACAATTACACCCCAGGGGAGCCCTCAAGGAATTTCAGTTTGGTTTTATGTATCCATGTCTTGATATAGTCAAAGATTGAGTTTGAAATTACAGTACTAAAAGGAACACAGATTTCTGTTCCACTCCTGTTTCCTGAATGAAGACATATTTTTTGCATCTCTTCAATGAAGAGATGAGGGAGAATGGTCTGTCTCTGGAATTAGAAGCGATCAATCATTTCTAGTGGTTGACCACTTGCAAAATCGCTACAGTAGCGATTTGTTCATAATAGAGTCCAGAATAATTTAAAGTGCAGATAGCTGAAATGTAGCAATGGGCAATTACATTTCTCTTTCAGTCCTACATGAATTAATCTCTAGTTACTTAATGAAGGCAGCTTTTTCTCTGCTGCTAATTGAATTCATCTAGCCAAGAACTTACATAGCCCTTGTAGTTGTGTATCATTATGGAAGGAATTAAAAATTGTGGAATGAACTCTTGAAATAATAATAATTTCTTATATTAATGTCTGATACAAAAAAATCATGACCATGACATGCACATAACAAATGTTTTGTATAAATGGCATTTTCCTGCTGTGCATCCATGTAATAAGCTCTTCTTTGGGATAACATTGTAGTAATCATCATCAAGAAAATTGGCAATTACTATCCAAATCCTGATTATTTATTCATCTACTGGACCCTGTTTTCTATTAGAAGCATGTCCAAATAATTCAGCTTCTATGCAAAAATCTAAATGAAAGCATAAAATGATAGTTTGACTACATATTTTTGTTGAAAATAGATAAAGTATCAGAGGTTTGCTAATATGAAGGTGTAGCAAAGAAACTGCCTGACAAACAAAGGAATACAAGTGGCACTTTGACATTCATGAAATGCATTATCACCTTGGGGAAATTATTACAAGAAGACATCCCTTACTTTTCCTTAAAAAGAAAAATGTTCATTGGACAAACCTGGGAAGTCGATGAGCAGGCTGTAAGTGCTTCCAACTCCTACACTCCTACTGCTTCCAGTGGAACAACCAGATGTTAAACACATTAGGATCTAGTATTATCCTGTATTTAATTTTCTTTTATTGATTTGCTTTTTTCCTCAAATCATAGACTCATAAAATAGAATCAGAGAATGATTTGGGTCGGAAAGGACCTTAAAGGTCATTCAGTTCCACCCCCTCTGCCGTAGGCAAGGACACCTCCCACTAGACCGGGTTGCCAGAGCCTCATCCAACCTGGCCTTGAGCACTTCCAGGGATGGGGCAGCCACAGCTTCTCTGGGCAACCTGTTCCTGTGTCTGAGCACCTTCACAATGAAGAAGTTTTTCCTAACATCTAATGTAAATCTGCTCTCTTCCACTTTAAAGCTATTACCACTTGTACTATCCCCACATGTCTTTGGAAAACATCCCTCTCCAGCTTTCATGTAGGTCTCCTTTAGGTACTGGAAGCTGCTTTAAAGTCTCCCTGAAGCCTTCTCTTGTCTGGGCTGAACAAGCCCAGCTCTCTCAGGCTGTCTTCATAACAGAGGTGCTCCAGCCCTCTGATTGTATTTGTGGCTCTCCTGTGGACTTGCTTAAGCAGCTCCACATCCCTCTTGTGTTGGGGGACACAAGCTGGATGCAGGACTGCAGATGGGGTCTTATGAGAGTGGAGCAGAGTGGAAGAATCACCTCTCCCAACCTGCTGGTCATGCTCCTTTTGAGACAACTACCAAGCTCTTGCCATTCAGAAAAAAAATAATCCTGCTGATCATTTAGCAGGTGTTTTAATTATGAAGACAAAATAAAATGTCTGTTACACTGTACACTAAGACTGCTTGCATATTATCCTCAAAAAATGCCAATATAAAATTAGAAATAAATCTGTATTTATAATCTGCTAATTGTACCTTAAATGCTTGACAATTATTTTTACCAAAATGAAGCAATTGAAAAAAAACTGACTGTTGTCTTTCTGGTGAGAAGTTTCAGTTACCTAAGCTGGATGGCCACTACTCTTGGCAGTTTTAATTAACCAGCATTTTCATTTCATTAATAAGGAGAGAAACATTCACATTGCCAATACAGTCACAGCACCAGAAAGTTAGATCTCAGTGTTTTGTGTTATTGTATAGTAATTAGTGATAGAGCAGGAGGAAATAGCCTCAAGCTGCACCAGAGGAGGTTTAGATTAGATATTAGGAAAATTTTCTTCACCTCAAGGGTTGTCAAGTATTGGAACAATCTGCCCAGGGAAGTGGGCAGAAGGTTTGCAGCTGAGCTCAATGATCTTAAAGTTCTTTTCCAACCTAAATGTCTCTATGATTCTATTATATAACATGTTTTTCAAAAATGAAATAATAAATTGAGGTGAAAAGAGTTTTCTAACTTCTTCTTGGATCGGGAGTAGCAGATTGCTCTTGGATTGATGCCTTTTATGAAGAGCAAGAACAAGCACAAAGTATCTATTAAAGTTCTATGTAATTTCTCTCTTCCTACATTGAGATTTTTTGGCCAAGGCAGCTTCCTATAGTGTGGTAGGTACACACTGAAGCTAGTGGTGCAAATTTTTTTAAAATGTTTAAGTGAGTAATACAATGAATATGTTAACATTTTAGGAAGACAAGTCTCATGTGAAGCCAAATCCTAATTACTGGAAGTATTTTATAAAATTAACCGTATAAAATATTTTAAGTAATTATCACATTTTATATTTAACTCAGTAGGGAAACCAAATTAACATGTGTAAGTAAGACAAAAATGCTTCTCAATAAGATGAAAATAGAAGATTACTCTAATTCCAGTTTAACTAAGTATTAAATCCTAAACAATCTAAGTAGTGGCAAGTAATTTTGTTCTAAAACCTCTTAAATTTTGACCAATTCAAAGTCCCTGTAGTACAGATAAGGAAAGGTTGGGTTTTTTTACAGGTTATTTTGAGACATACCTTGATAATATCATTTACATTTAATAAGCAAAGACAGACCAACAGTTTCTATAACTGGAAAACTAGACCAACTATACAGTAGATAACATTATAATCTTATGACAAGTGTAGGTGTTGTGGTTTAAGCCCAGCCGTAACTCAGAACCACACAGACGCTCTCTCACCCCCCTCCCTCCCTCCCCCCAAACTCCCGGATGGATGGGGAGGAGAATCTAAAGAATGTAACTCC
>JANHGB010031604.1:0-16834 GCA_026283785.1 Coracopsis vasa
CCCCAACTTTCTCAGCCTGTCTTCATACGGGAGGTGCTCCAGTCCCCTGATCATCTTGGGAATGTGAGGGAAGAGTCATGGACACCTTGTGGTAATTGTTAGGGCTGGGTGGACATCAAAGGAAGAGATCCATCCTTGCTGCACCAAGGCTAAATTATGGATGCTTCTAATGGGTTGGTAGCTAATTTTGGGAGTGCAGATCTAAGCAGAACTTTCTGAATGTGATTCTTTCAGACAAGTGTCCTACTCAAATCTGTGAAAGTGTGTATTAGTGTTAATCAGAACCAAGTCATTTTAAACATGCTGGCAGATCTCCTTGGTGTGCTGCGAAGGCCAGAGCCCTTAGCCTTGAAGGTGTGATAGCTCCTAGAAGAGCAATGAGTTTCCTTTAGGAGTGTCCTTTTTCTGGGTTTGTAATTTAAAAGCAGCTCTGTAGTTTGTCTCCTGCGGCTGCATCAGATGGAGCCTTGTTGAGAAAATAACTTGAATTAAGTCCTGCTGTGTTGTTCTAGCACAGGTCACAGTCAGGAACAGCACTCCAAATTTCCCAACTTTGCCTTAAATTTTCTGTGTCTCCAGGCCAAGATGATTGTCATTCCATGTAACTGACGTTTTTGAGCTTGTTTTCCTAAGAAAATCAACTAATGTCGCTCATTCAGTCACTGTGTTCCTCCTTCTTGCCCCAGTGCTTTTTCTTTCTTTCTCTGTCCACATCACTTTTGAGCCTGTTAACCAGGTTCAATAACACAAAAGCAAGCCAAAATCCCCAAGGTGCTTCTCCTGGTGGAGGAAGAACCTGTCATGGTTAGGCTTCATTTAGTGGCCCTGCTTATGGACAGCTTGTTTGCTCTGGGAGGAGCCATATGGAGCGAAGAGTAGGACTTGAGGACCGGCATAGTTGGGGTGGAAAAGGTACTTGCCTTTCTCTAACTCCTAACCTGCAGTGGATGTTGAGCTTACGGATAAGGCAGAGTGGGGTGTCCCAAGTACCATTTGTCCTATGGTGAACTATGGATCCCTTCTGGGGATTTGGTTTGGGTCCTGTTTGCAAGGCTCTCTGCCAGCAATAGATCACGAACTTGGCATGCAGCTCCTTGTCATTACCTCAGCCTTCTCTCTGAAGCCAGTTCTTACCAGGCTTGAAATTGGGTAAGTCAGCAGATGGGATCAAAGAGGAACTTGAGAGGTCAGTAGGCCTGCAGAACAGGGCACATTGGAGCGGCCACGTGTTTCAAAGCAGTACCATCCCAGCAGCTCCAACATGCTTGGCATTTGGCCCCTTCAGAGGGTGCTTAGTTCAGCTGAAGGGCGAGAGGAGGGTTTTAAGAGTAGCTAGCAAAATAGGTAAAAGCTCATATGGCATTTAAGCTTTGCTAGCCATTGCCAAGTTTCCACATGTTTATAACATCGAGTGCTCTTGTAAACAAGATCTTAGCCCACACCCTCCTCCTGCGTAGGTGACCACAGAGGTATCACTTAAAACCTTGTACATGCCTTTGTGCAGGCAAAGTAATGACTGACTTAATGACTCTGCAGACTAAACTCTAAATTTCAAGCCTCATTATATGGCTGACAGGGCTAGGAAATGCTTGCGTGTCTCAAAGCTTCCTGGACAAACTGGTGTCATGTGAAGTATTTCCCGTTCCTGAGTTGAGGAGTACACTAAAGGCAGCTGAATAAAAGGAAAAGTAGCACAGCCTGAAGATGAAAGGAAGCAGCCTCTCCTTTCTGGTTAAATAAGTAGGTGTGAAGCTCTGAGGCTGGGGGTTGTTCTGACTTGGTTCACAGGAGGCTTTACTGAAATCCATGCTGGGCTGGGCTTGGGGTGCTCGGCTTATCTGAAGTCTGATGGAGGTTTTGTCACTGATGCAGGTGGAGGTAACCTGCTGGCCAGGGGTTGGTTGGTGCCTGTTGATAAAGCACATCCTAGTGTGGCAGCAGAGTTCAGCCAGGGGTGTGGCACAGCAGTCACAGTGGGGCATCTCCATCCTCCAAGCA
The DNA here is from genome assembly GCA_026283785.1 of Coracopsis vasa. NCBI lineage: Eukaryota > Metazoa > Chordata > Aves > Psittaciformes > Psittacidae > Coracopsis > Coracopsis vasa. The sequence goes on from JANHGB010031604.1 coordinate 1,999, forward strand.
AAAGCCATTGCCTGTTATTCCCAAACCTCAGTCTCTCAATGGGCTCTTTCCTGAGGGGAATGAGGGTCTTTTCTAACTGCATCTCTACACACCCTGACAATGCCCCCAGTGGTTATTCATCTGCTTTTCCATCTCTGTTTCACTTCGCTTTTGGTCTGGAGCTCAGAAGCTCTCAATTAAGCCAAGGGGGTCTCCTGCTCCACCTGCTTCCCTTAACCTTAAAAGGGATGTTTTGGTGCTTCCAGGAAAGCATTTTTGAAAGTTGCCCAGCACTCAGTAGCTCCTTTATCCTCCATAGAAGCTTCCCACGGAATCCTTCCCAACTGCGCTGGAGTTTGCTAATCTAAAATCTATATACATATTTGTAATAGATGGTACTGAGGAGGATGCACTTCCAACTGTCTAAGGGATAAGGAGTAGCAGGCAGGAGGAGGGGTGGAGAAACAGAAAAACATCTTCTGTTCAATCACTAACAGGGAACACTTGATCACAGAAAGACATTGTGTGGGAGGGCCAAGATTTCTTGAACTTGTTTCAGTTCTCTGAAGTTATCTGGAACAGAAAGAATCAGAAAAGTGATGGGATTCATGTGTGCACAAAGACGTATTGTTGGATTGTGCTGGAGAAGTCCAGATCAGTGGCCCCCAGGGAACTTTGGGCCATTGCTTTCCTGGTTTGTTGATTCAGACGGAGATGTATTTGCAATTAGAGGAAGAGTTTTCAGCTGAGTGTAACACACGGACTAGCAGAACAAGGAAATCTTTGAATTTTCCATTGCAGTTCTTAAGATTTCTGATGATTCTACAGGGATCTCTCTCCTTCTGGAAAGGAAGCTGCATAGTTTGTAGAAATCTTTATATTTCAGGTTTTAACCAATGTGCATTTGGCTTATTCATTTGTCTGAAACTGTCACTTGTCAAAAGGTCAAAACCAAACCCACTTGAATGCAAACATACTGGCTCCCTTTTATTTGTTCTTGGGAATAGGCTGAAAAGAGACTGCTTGTGAGGATATGCAATTTCTTGCTTATCTTTGGACTTCACCTTAAACATGAGGATGAGAAGAATGTGTTGCGATCATCGAACCAAAATGAATTTACATGCCTGGCAATAAGACTCCGTGTTGAGAAATGGAATGAATCTGCTTAGGGATATATTTAGAGAGAGGAACTGTAGTGAAGCCACATGCGAGTGAATTTAAATTTAATTCAGTGAATTTAAATACACTTGTTTAATCTCCCTGACGAAAGTGTATCACTTGCTTTATAAATGCATGTTATCTGTTGGCTTGGTTTTGTGTGGTTTTAGTTGTGTGCTGTCAATTTTTAATTAAGATGTAAGAGCCTATTTTTTTTTCTTTAATCCAGGTTAAGAGCTTCATACTGAGTTGTTGTTTGTGAATGTTGTTTTTCTTGTATCTCCACACAGTAAATGTAAAAGCACAGCTCCCCGCTCCCTCTAAATTAATCAAGAAGGAGTTTTGCTAATGTTAGGAAACCTGGGTAGCTATAGCAGTGATCTGGCCTCCTCTCACCGTCCCATAGCTGCACAGCTCTTCATCTCAACAGAAATGGCATCAGCAAATTATGCTTACTTACAGGGTGCCAGAATATTAAGGTTGTGGTTTTATGATTCAGGAAATCTGGATTGAAGGTGGTGTTTGTGGGATCAGAGGCACTCTGCAGGCATGTGGGTCGGTAGGTTTATTCAGTACAGTTTCACTCTGAAAATTCTCCTTTGTGTGCATAAGAACATATGAAGGCTATTTCCCCACCCCTCTCAGCAGACCTTGATCTGGTTGGCCACTGTAACTGTGCAAGTCAGGTATTGCTGTTCTGCCTTGGAGGGTAGTGTCCAAGTCCTAACTAGGACTGGACTTGGCTGGCTACTGTGAGAGAACTGTGACTGTTTCTGTGTTCCCAGAGTGCATTGTTGATGCTTTTTTAAAATCTAATTTTTAACTTAGTACCAAGGCTTTGTTTGCTGAATGAAGCAAGGTCTAAAGCCATTCCTGATGGTTTTTAACATGACTGGTGACAGCCATCAACATCTTTTAGCCAGAAAACCTTCCTGTATTTGTAATGGAAGGACGGACAAAGCAGTTTTGAAATACAAAAGCCTTGAATGTCTTATGTCAGCCAGAAGGACAAGTAGTAGTTGGTGGGAAAGGGAGGGGAACTGAAGGAGGCAGTACATCATATACTACACAAAATTGCAGAGGATCTGCCAGTCGTGCATGAAAGGGTTCCTGCTGCTATCTTCAAATCCCAGTTCTTAAAGTAGACAAGATATTTGGTATGGAGAACATCAAAGATTTGGCTGTAGATTTTCTATTCTTGCCTTCAGACAGCAAGGCTGAAACCCTACCTTAAAATCAGAACTTAAATAACTAAGAGGCTTTTCAGAAAGAAGTAGGTGGTCACTGGCTGGTAGTAGTTCAAATGTGTTAACTTGTAATTAAATACTGTTTTCACATTCATTTGGCGCTGGTCCTGGAGAACTGGGTGGGTGCATGCTTGTATGTGTACGCATGCTCGCTGACACAGTTGTAGGGTGCAGCGTACACTTGCTCAGATCCTTGGTTAATGGTTGTTTTTTTCCTTGTGGTTTGTGCCAAGCTGCATTTGGATGGAAAATGGAATTAGAAAAGCACCAGCGTTGTTTAAAGACTAATTATAAGTGAAACAAAAGCTTGCTCAAATGCTCTTCTGTTTGACAAAAATGTGGGTTTATTCCTTAAAGTTACTCAAACAAAGGGAGCATTGTGGCTTTTTTGGTTTTGTTTTTCCCCTTGTCAACATGTCTTTCAAGATTTTAGCTATTATAGTAGGTAACACAGTGGATACAGGAAGGAAGAGAAGACAATGCTTTCCGCATCCTGAAACTTCACCACTCCCACAGCTTGCTTTCAGTGGCCAGTTCAAAGCCCATAGTAATATGTTAATTTAAGCAAGCTTAAATTTACAAACTTTTTTTTTTCTTGCCATTTGACAAAAAGTGTGTTTGTCAAAAACCAAGTTGGATCTTCTGCAGACTCTTATTTCAGAGCATTGGTCAATGGCTTCTGCAAGCTTTCTATAAAGCTTTGAAAAGCAAGTCATTGTTTGCTTTAACACTGTTTTGGATTAATTTAGGTTTAATTTTCTTAGAATTAATTTAATTTACAGTAAGCATGCTGTGATTTGAAATGTAGAATGAAAAAGATTTGATTAAGAGGTTCAAATAGGCCTCATTTAATTCTGGCTGTAAAAGTGCAGAGAAGTGTGATTTGGGTTTGTAGAGTCTCCCTTCACTCATTGACCCACCGCCCACCAGAGCAGCTCTTGCTTTTACTGTTAACTTATTCTTAACATTAAAAAAACCTGATAACCGCTGTACCTGATCTGTCCCCAGATGAAAAGCAACACACCTGAATGTGTTCTAGAAAAGAAGGTTAATCCTACGTACTGCAATGCAGTATTGGAGACAAAAACTAAGTAGCAGGGGGGTATTTCCAAAAATAAGGTGAGGTTTTCTTGAGCTGTCTTGATATCTCTGCAATGCACTTAACCTGTCAGCAGGTTAAAACAAGCCTTTCAGAAAGTGTAGGTCATGTAAGAAGGAGCATCTCTCTCCCTCCCTCAGGAATGCCTGGGTTGCTCTGGGGGAGGGGCGAGCAACTATAGAAACATCTTTCAATGCATTTGACTTCCTAAATTTATCTTTGTTCCCTGTCTGACTCCTGTGGTGTGCAGTGGTTCTTGTATCAGAGAAGGCAGTGTATTTAGTGTTCGCAGGGAGACTGGCACAAGTCCTCTGTCAGGAGTTGGGAATGAGAAAAGTCAGCTCTGTCTCTGTGTGTGCCCAATGGGGAAGGAGACACAGTGGTTTAAGAAAGGATAAGAATTTTTTATCTTTTCTTGAGTTTAATTTCTCTGAGGGGAACAGAACCCAAGTGGTCTCAGGCTTCTGTTGTTTCTATTTCTTCTTTAACTGCTCCTTGATTACTTTTATTTTTTAATTTTAATTTTAATTTTTTTGGTGCTGTCTGAATGAAATTGCAAAGTCAAAGGTCATCATAGCACTATCAGCTTACTTAAGTGTACTTTAAGATTTCAACAGGCTTTAAGCCATCATTTAAAAGCATCTCTACCATTGGAACGTAGGTCTATCATGCAGACGCAATGGAGACCCAAGTGTTCTCAGGTGCTGGAAACAACTTAGCCATAGCTGTAAAAATGGCACAAAGGATTACAGGTAAGTCTGTGTGGAGCTCCATTCCATTTAAATATTATAGAAGCAAGAAATGTTTGGAGTAGATGGGATTTAGCAGTGGGAAGGAGCTGGGTGCCAGGCTGCTTGGGTTGCAGCTCCTTTGGAAGAGAAGACTGATCTCTGAACAAGGATGCTTCCGTTTGCTCACTCCATGGCATTGCTCGGTGCCTGGTTTTAGAAATAAGCAGGACAGTACTAGTAAAATAGGCAAATTGTGTATTTTGAGTAGTGTCTCTGAGAATAACCCTTAGGAAAAAAAATGTCTTCATTCCTTCATAGCACCGCTTGTGTTCCTTGATTTTCCCATGCAGAAAACATCCTCTGTCTGGTTCCCAAAGAAGAAAATATTCTTCTCCAGACTCTCACTTCTTTAGTCACTTGCCTGTGTGTTCATGAGAGACCTAAGAGAGGAAGATCTTACTCTTTGAAAGAGAAATCACAATGCAAAGGAGATTCTGGCCTCTCTCAAAGAGGCCTCTGATGGCGGTCACTGAAGCATTTCAAGTGCATGCAATGCCAGGGCTAGATTTGGGAGAATACAGTATCTAACAGCTAACATAGAAGAAAATGGTAAGACGGAAGGAGGGCAGGTCAGCATGCTTCTTTTGGGAGATTATTTATTAAGACTTAGATCTGTGCCTTTGGATTTGGATCAGATTTAGCCTACAGTACTAAGTGTGTTTTCTAATACAAGATATGGAAATCTGCTTTGTTGCCAGCATTGTAAATGTACCAAGAAATTATTTCTCTATTGTCTTCCCTTGTTTCATTCCAAAGATGTTAAGCCCCTTAGTGTCCCAGGGTATTATGTTTGCTCTAACACAGACATACACATTTGGAGCTCGTACAAGTCTTTGTAGCAAGATTCTTGTGGGATATGTGCTGCATTCACAGAGAACTTAACATCTTAGCCGCAGCTTTGCTTATTCCGATCCTATATAAAGTGTGTTAGGTCTTGGGCTTTGCGTCTTCATATGCCTTATTATAGGCATCAATTTTAATTCAAGCAATTAATATGTGTGGAAAATAGTGATACTGCAATATAAGGCTCTCCCATGATCTTTTACTAAGTGCTTCATTTAAAAATCTTCTGTAACACTTGCAGACATCATTAGTTATCTTAAAGCATTATAAAAGCCAGACCTACCCATACCATTAACATTTGCACATGTACTTTGAAATTCAATGCTTTGGTTGCTCGCCTGCCAAGGAGTATGTTGAGGGTCATTTGATATTTCATGTACAGGAATGCCCCTGCCATGTCTGTGGGATCTGCTGACAAGTGTCATTCCCCGGGGCTGCATGGCCAAGTAACATGGAATCCCCAATTCCTTCATGGTGGGGAATATGCCAGTCAGGACTTGGACATGCTATATATTACAGAAAGATTGGTGCTTTGAATCTTTCTGGCATAACTTGACAACTTGTTGTTGAAACTGGTAGTGATACGTGGTGTGGAAGGTTTAGCCCCAATCTCTGGCATTTGCTTTGCACTTTTTAATTAAACAAAGTGCCTCAGCTGCCAGCATCTTCCCATCCCTGATCTCCCTGTTTTACCTGCTGCTCCCACTCCCACTGCATACTCTATTCCCCACGAAACCTATATACCCAGTGTCAAAGCAGCCCCAAGACCTGGGAAAAGGATGAGTGCCTTAAGTGATCTGACATCAATGCAAATACCCTACAAACTGCCATGTTGGAGAGATGCTGTTCATTGCACTATGGGTGTGCAAGGCTTCTTCCAAGCAACCCATGGTCAGATCCAGCATGCACAATGTTCAATGCTCTTGAACATGTTTGCTGGGAGGACCACAACCACGTTGCTGGAGGCTGCCAACTTCTGCCTTACTTTTCATTGCCTAAAGGATATGTTGGGTTTATGTGTGGCTTTATTTCAAACAAACAAACAAAAAATCCTCCTTAACTCCAAAATAATTTTTTGTTCTCCCTGCAAAAGAATTTGGATGAGGGTAAAAGTTCACTCAAGTGGAAGAAATGTATTCCACTTTCCAGAAAAGGGGGATCAAATAGTGTGGGTGTCCCAGCAGCAAACAGAAGTGCTGAGAGCAAAGTGTTAATCACGCCACAGAGAATTTTGCAGTTAGCTCTTTTCAGCCATGTTTCTCAGTATGATATTTTAGTTCTGTCAAATTCATAATGAAGTCGTCTTAAATATTCCTTGTTGCTATCAGCTCTTAAATATCCAAACTTCAAAAAACTTGCTTCAGCTGTTGCAGGGCCCAGCTTGTGAATCTTTCTGAGACTGGATATTTTTAATTAACCTGGTTTTTGGAGAGTAACTGCAATGGACATCAGCTGTGTTATGATACTTAGTGGGTACTGAAGCAAGTCATTTCCAAAACCCATAGGCCAGTTGTAACTGCCCTGCTTGTGACAGAAAAGTCAGGAGATGAAGTACTCTTTTCCCACCAGCCCACCACCTTTTTGACAAGACATGAAGCAGAAACACAGATCACTTTGTGGTGAAGGATTACTACAAGCCGCATTCCTACCTAGATAAATTCCCCATCTCATTTCAGAGCAAGGATTCTTGTTTTTATTTTCCTGCCTTCTTGAGCTTGTGTAAAGCATTGCAAGCATTGCTATGGATTTTTACACAGCTGCTCTACCCTGTCCTGGGGAACTGACAGCCCCTAAGCAAGTGAGAAGCAATTGCTGCATATTTTGAGAGTCAGTACTTGTTGTGTTAGGATTCTTTGGTGATACAAGCTAGATAGTGTAAGTATGGATAAATATTAACTGTCTACATGTGCTGCAGCACATGGTCATTTAGTGGTTTTTGTGTGAAACCATGGAAGGAAGAGGCTGGAACAGAGAGACCTACTGTTTAGTGTGAAATACTTGTTGGTGTGAGGTATAATCAAGATAAACATGTTCTTAGGGTGGTTGGACATACGTTATATGTGTGTTTCAGTTAAGGCTTGTCTGTTACACATGGCGATACTTGCAGTGGTACAAGTGGCTCCTTTGACATTCAGCATGATTTGCTGAAGTGGAAATAGTGTGGTCAGTTGCTAAGTGGAAGCATAACTGAAGTGTCAGCTCTAGGATAACTTGTTTCATGGACTGCAGAGGTGTTTTTAATGTAAAGCTCTCTGCTGGAAATACATCTGCTAGCTGAAAATGTTGATCTGCAGACACTGTGGTCATATGGCTCTTCCAATATCAAAGGTAATGTCCAAAGCACTTCTCCTGAAACTTGTTCTGATGTTGTCCAGTTAAGTGTCCTGTTATCTACTGTTCTATATTTGTCATAAAGAAATATTAAATTCACGTCTTTATTAACGACAATTTCCTGTTCTTTCCTGAAATAAATTGTGCCTTCTATGAATATTTCTAGGAGGTTAATGAATCATTGACTACTGAGAAAAAGAGAAGGTGCTTTTAGTAGGCAATTGAATCTGGTGTGATGCTTGAAAACTAATGGGCCTGGAGCTGTAAATGTGATATAAATGCTTGGTGTGGATATACAATATTTAGACACAAACATGTCTTTATTAGTGTCATAGAACCATAGAATAGTTAAGGTTGGAAAGGACCTTCAATTCCAAACATTGTTACTTATTTTACATGCATCTCCAAAGAACCTCAAGTCAATTTCCCAGTGAAGCTTAGACTTCACATATTTAGGGCCTGTACTTGAATGCAGGGCCCCTGTGAAGTTATTCTTGTTTAGGTGAAGGAGAACACCAAAAAGCAGGTGGTTTTGGTTGTAGGGTTTTTTTTCCTCAACTTTTTCTTTTCCCTTTTTGTTATGCTTGTGCAGGCTTTTGTTCAAATTCAAAAATCAGCTTTGAATCTGTATCATAATCTTCCTAGGAAGGAAGTGTGTGGAATGATTGTTAAAATAGAAAATATTTTACAGCTGTTGCTTTTATAATTGATTTTATATGTTAGCTACTGATAAGCCAGTTATAAATCAGTGCAAGCCTTGCATGCCTACGCTTTTCCTTCTTTACACTAAACTTGAGTATTTTTAATCCCTGCTGTTTTCCATGTGGTGAACTCCACAGGGAGTTTTTGTATTTTGAAGAAAGATTTGGAAATAAAGTCACTACCCCACTTTAGATCTTAATCTTTGCTGTTTGCAGATGATTCTTTGCCAGCCAGCCAGGTCAGTATTAAAACCAAGTTGTGCTGCCTAAAACCTGGAGACTCCATCTATCTATATCAGCATTTTCAATTTCTCATATTTGGAGTTCAGAAATAGGCTGTAAATTGAGTTCCCTGAAAGGGAGGAAGGCCATGAGTTACAAAGCTTAGCCATCTCCTCCCCAGCCTGCTAGCAAATTGTGCTGCCTTCTCGGGGCTGAGCAAGTCAAAGGCTGATGATTTGCCCTGTTCCATTTCTGTGGTACCTGTGTTTGTCTTGTCCTTTTGGGAGCTTGCATACCACTGTCCGTAATAAGTGAGTATGTTGATGTGGTTAGGCTTTGTCCTTGTTTGTTTGATATTTTAGTAGTAGTAGTAGTAGTGGTGGTGGTAAATTTCTGTGTTGCTCTCAATCCCTCCCTCAATTCCACATGCCCTCTAAAAAGAAGTCATAATTTTCTTTTGCTTTGATTTTTGTTTATAAGATCATATAGAAACACTGTGGGTGATAGCAGCACAGTGATGGACATGGCAGCCTGACAGTAACTCGCTCTGAAATCCTCAAGCTTTTAAAATCTTCAGCCTTTCTGTACTTCCTGTACCATTTGTTTCCATTTCAAAGGTGGCCTGCATTTTAGATGAGTTTATTTTAATCAAATGCATGCGAGTATGTGGATGTGTTATTTATAGCCCTATAAGTGTCAGATGCAAAGTGAGCTAAGCAACAGCTTCTGGCCAGGTTCAAAGGATAAACAGCTCAGGGTGAAGGTTGTACCTGTGGTTTAACTCCATGTAGGCAAAGGTGCAGGTTTGTGTTGTCTGGATTCTGGGGGGGAGGGAAACCCATTACTGGTAGTGAAACTGTTGGAGGTTGTTGTCGGAGTACCCATCCTCTGTATTTACTGGCAATTTCCCATAGGCAGTGAATGCTGGAAAATGCAACCAGGGGGTGAGAGCACCGAGAATGAGTTTTAGCCTTTAACAGAGCACATCTCAGTGCACTGGGAGCTGCTAGTCTCTAGCTGTGTGGAATAGAGTGCTAGAGCTAGCTGTCTCCTTTGCAATTTTTTTCTTCATGAAAAAGGTCATTTTCTACTTCACCATCAGCACACTTGTTCTGTGCAATGGATGCAGAAGGCAGAGCAAGCAAAATAACAGGACCCTTCACCTCATAGTGCTCTGAGACTTGGGTGGCATCTGTGCTCTCCCATACCGCTCTGCTGCAACTGTGTACAAAGTTGGGTGATTGCTGTGTGGCTTGGGCTGTGGGCTGCTCCTTTAGCTGTGATTTCCAGGGAGAAAGCAATGAGCTGGACTGCTGGGGACTGCTCCAGACTCAGCAGACCCTGGCCTTCAGCATCAGTGGTGGACCCTTCAGGACTTGGTGGCTGGGTGGTGGGAGCAACCCTGCAAGAGGCACGCCAAGGCAGCTGTGGCGTAGAACAAGTATCACGGAGATGAAGCATCTTGTTCGCTGCAAGAAAAGTTCCCTGTCTCTCAGAGCTGTTTCCAGGGACCTGCAAACAGACTTTTCTATCACTGCAAGGGAAAACCCCTTTTTTTCAGTCGTTCTCTCACATTTCTAATTTAGTTGAATGCATAATGTAGGAGATCCATTTCCTAAGATTATATACGCAGATAACAATAAAAAGATCTTTTGGTGGTAGTAGGGCACTTAACATCTACTCAAACCAGGAGAAATTTCAAGACAAGAGATACCTGTGGTGCTTGTTCTTCACTCACAGGTATTGCCTATATACCCTGACTGATGGGCATCTTTTTCCATCTTAAAATGAGGACTGCAGAGTCCCACGTTTCTTTCACAGGCAAATTCTGACCTATTCAGCCAAGCCAGTAAATAAGCAGAGATAACCCAAGGGACATAAAAAACTCACAATGACATATCAAAGTGAGTTTTTACCTGCTAAAAAAAAAAATGGTGTATTATGCTGGTATATGGATGCACAGAGGAGTTGTGGTGATGGTGATCTTGTGTGAGACAAAGGAACGCAGCACATAATTAGTCTGGCTCATGCTGGTGATTGTAGGGGCTGAGGTTTTTTGATGTTTAGTCTTGCTGCAGTCTGCAGGACAATGCAGCACCAAATAACTCTTTGCAAGCACATTCCCTCTGAGGCTCTTGCAGGCTGGGGGCTGCACAGCAGATGCCCAGCACCTCGTGCACCTACAAGTGGGTCAGGGTTTTGTGTCATCCAGTGTTTGTGAACGCCCGGCATTTCCTCTCCTTTGGGCGAGAGCTGGAAAGGAAGCAGTTGATTTAGAAAAGGGTTGGGTTTTTTGTGTTTACTTCTATTTTCACTCCTGGTCAAGATGACATTCCTCCTTCCACGTGAAACATCTGGCTAAATTATGAATGTGAGGAAGTGGCCGAAGAAGTGGAGTAACTGAGCTGTTTATCTGGTGCTTTTGTAGAATTTGTCTAAACCAAATTTAATGCATCTTAAGCTTATCCTGGGGTGAGGTTTGTGTTCTGCAGTGAGGCGCACAATGCTGCAGGAGGACATTTCCCAGTGCAAGCCCCTTTCTTGCCCATGGGAAGCATGTTCCCCCATCGCTCCGAGCCACCTGGAGCAGCCCCAGCACCCAGTGGCTCCAAACCTGAATTCTGAGGTTTACAGGATTTCCAGCTCTGGCACTTTTTTTAAGGGAGAAACCAGTGATTAGAGCTTCCCTGTGTCTGGAAGCTTTCAGAAGTTCTTCCAAAGCCTTGGTCAGACCTGAAGTGGACAAAAATATTTTCGCTTTAAGACTGCAGTCTGAATAGTCAGAACTAAAAAGAAAAATAAGAAGGATGTTTTTCTTACTTTAGTTCCTAAATGGCATAATATGGCTATTTCTCTTAGATACGTGATGGGAGGCGTTTGGTTTATAACTTGTAGTTTATTTTATTCTTTAGGGCCTCTAGTTCTGAACACTTTTGCTCTGTTTTTATCATTCTCATTACTCCTCTTCATTTCCCTATTTCTTTTTGCCCTTGGCTCAGAATTCCATATACATCCAAATTATATAGACCTCTGAGCTGTGTTCTTCGTTGAGCAAGCGTCATAGTTCAGTGTAATAAATGACCGTTCTTTGGCAGTGTCTTTCATAGCTGAAGGGTTTACAGCACTTCCAAATGTCTTTAATATTTTCTTTCTTCGGATTTTGATTAGAAACATCACTCAGCGAGACAGAGGAGCTGTTTGTGTGCTTTCTGCTTCTGTAAACAAATATAAATAAGTGCACATTAATTTTATTTTTTCAAATTATGTCTGCGCTTTTTTTGAGTAAGAACAAATCTGACAGATTTAGTTATGCTTAGTTCCCGTGTAAACTAGAATGCCTTTTGGATATAGCTCTTCAGTTGGTAACTTAGTAAAATCTGGATTTGGGGTACTAGCTGGCTTTCCTAATTGTACTGTGCAACTTAAAGCATACATTTAAAGCCAGGGATCAGTTCCTCCTTGTTGCCACATCTTTTTCAGACAACAGCTTGCAGGTTTGTAGTCTGAATGGCCTAGGGGAGGGCTCAGCTCTTCTTCCCTGGGGATGCTCTCCCCTTGAGCCATGTGCCCAGAGTAATTGCCTAGTGCTGCTCTGGAGTCAGGGAGTGCATGTCATCTTCTGTTGGATGTGTGGTTATCTGGGTTGGGAGATAATCAAGTCTCCAAGATGTTTCTGTGGCACTTGTGGCAGAGAGGACATGTACCCACCATGCACTCAGGTTTACTGCGTGTCAGGAGGTACAGGGACCTGCCCCAGGGAGGTGCTGATGTCCAAGCCTTGGGTGTGGGTGCCAAGGACCCCTTGGCACACCAGGAAAGCCAAGATCAGCCACAGAGCCCGAGACCAAACATTTTTCTCATGGATGGAAATTGCTGTCTTGTTTACAATATTCCTTTAAGTGGTTGAATACAGTTACAAAGCAAATTGGTGTTTGAGCTGAAAACTGAGCTCAGGTTTCATGTCTTTCCAGTTCAGCCCTAACTTTCTTACCTCCTTTGCAGCTCTGCAGAAAGACTCAGAGGAAAATTTGGAAACTGTGACTAAATTACTTCTATTGCATCAAGCAACAGAGTGATTTGTTCATAGCTCTATATAAGAAGGAAAATTGATTGAATCTGGGGACAAGCAGTCTATTAATGGCAGTTAATTCTGCCATTAGAAACATAGAGAATCACATAGAGAAATACTTAGGAATTGATAAGAAAAGGTTAACAGTCATTTACCTCTCAAGGGTTGGATGCAGACATATATCATCACAATTTTAGCTGTAGCTGTGATGTATACAAAGTTAACTAACGTAATCAGGACAAGTGAAATCTGCTTCCACAAACTGCAGCTGGATTCTTCCAAGGACCTTGGTTTCCGTTTAATGTTGTGTTATTAATTAGCTCAGCAATTCGTTCTAGTTTTGTTTGGAACAAATCAGCGAGTGTTGCCATCTTTTGAACTCCTCTGTAAATGGCAGGAGTTTTCTTTAAAGAAGTCTTTCAGTGGAAAAAAGCAAGTGTCCTCTGCAGGAGGATGGTTTCTGCTGTGGGAGAGTGGTGTATTCTCAGCCTACTTGCCCCCCTCCAAGGAAGAAGGATATTAAATGTGAGCTTTCTCTTTTTCAGTGTTATTGCAAAGCAACAGGAGGTTTTCCGTCTATTCAACAGAAATATTTAGCTCTTTACCACAGTTTTATCAGGATATATCAGTATTTTACCCTAGTAAAACTACACATTCTTCTTAGCTGTGAGATACTCTTGAACAAACCCACGCATTTTTCAGGAACGATCCTGGGAAAATTTTGAATCCCAGTGGATGTGCTTGGGTGGTCTGGTTTGGTATTTAGTAAGGACGTCCTTAGCGCAGCGATTTACATAGAAACATGAGGTGCTGGAGGCACTGTAATGCTAGTTGCCCTTTTATTGTTCTTCACCCTCAAGTCAGATTTACCAGCTCAAGGAATTCTGGTATTTTAGAGGATAAACTTTTCAAAGATGGTATTTGTAAAGATAGCAAGGAAGAAATTTAAGGAATGTTTAAGCTTTGGCAATTATGAGATCATTTTAATTATGCATATAACAGCAGCATGCGAGGAGCATTCCACTGCGTTTACCTCTAGGCGTACAACTACAGGTGCTGCCCTCCTCTATTAACTTGGCTTGAAATACAGATGTGCTTGAAGTGGGCTGGAAAGTGAGTTCTCCTTCCTCAACAGGTTTTCTGCACTCTCACTGAGTTCAGTGAATTATGCTGTCTGCTGTTTTCTAGCCTTGGAAAATAAAAACTCATTGGGAAATGGAAGCAGAAAAACAATACCTGTACTACTTCTAGCTGTGCATTGGCTGCTTTCATATCAAGAGAAGTTTTCTCACCACGTATATACTACCACAGCCTCATTTGTGGTTTTGTATCATCACAGATTTAAAATTAAAGGAGACTGGACCAGGGGCTGTCCTGCTTGTGCTGATCTGGCACAATGGTTGTGTGCACTGTTTGGCATGGTCCTCTCTCGTTGTCTGGTGTTCCCGTTCTGTCTGCCTACCTTTGCCTTCCCCAGACCTGTGCCAGGCTTGGCACTGAATCCTGGAAACAGAAGACTATAAATGTAAAAGTCGCCCCTTAGTTTGGGTGGCAGTTCTTTCTCCAGTGAATGCACATGTTGCTGAAAGCACCCAAAATAAAGCAGCTTATTGGCTCTGAATCTCCCCAGTTCCCTTTCACAGCATTCATGCAACTTCTATCCAGAGGGCCTGGTACAAATAAATCTTTAAAAACAAGCATGTCCTGGGGGCCAGATGTGTTACAGCCTTTCACAAAGATGGTTACTAGTTGCTTTTGATTAAATCACCCACATTTCTGACAGCCCTTAGTGCATACTTTCAGCCAGTAATGTAGTATTGCAGGCTCAACACCACACCATACTATTTCAGCAGCACTGTGGTATTGCAGGCCTCAATGCTGGTAGTGCCACCTGAGCAATTCAGGTTCTCTGAAATGGCATGGGGTTATTCAGTGCATCACTCAAACTTCCATTAATTGCTTTTGCCATCAAAGGGGAGTCAGGGAAGGAAAAGGAACTAAGGGCTCTTGCCTTTAGATATATACACACATATCCATGAGTATGCATTTATCCATACGTGTGTGTGGGTTTACAACTTGTATTTATGAGAGTGTAATAACCAACCACCCAAATGTTTTCTTAGCCTCTGGGTATGTAAGCATTTGGAGGGCTTGTTATTAAGATAACACAAGCTAAATGAAAGCATGTTGGGGTTGTGCCTCTGGTGTGCAGTGCTTCAGACTAAGCCATCTTCCTCTGATCTGAAGGAGAGCATGCAGGGTAAGCAGTGTTTTATTGAAACCTAGGGAGCACCAAGGGCATTTCTTGGCCCTCTGCTTAGAGGTTTCCTCTGTGCTTGTCTTTTCTGCTTGGTAAGCTAGGCTGCAGACAGCTCAAGGTTCTCAGGTCAAATTCT